>CM031586.1:8304770-8425418 GCA_018467065.1 Ephestia elutella
ACAATACATACCTTCTTTAAAACTAACCATCAAGAGAACTACTGACTTACTTCCCAGATTTCCCTTAATGAAAGTTCTTCCATATACAATTCGATTTCAGAACTAAAAACAAACCGGAAAACCACTACCAAACTTGGGAATCTTTCCTTATTCTTATGATATTGATATAGTTTAATGAGGGGGACAGCGCGTACGCAGTCCCCACTACCAAAAATTACGCGTCCGAGTTATCCACATTAGGGATAATCGCAGGGGTCAACCCAACCGCAGTGCAATGGAGGGGCCTCGCCCTGGGGGAACCGCCTTCTTGATCACGGTGTCCCCTACGCCAGGTAAGTATGCTGCTACAGCGGCTAGCTGCGAGGGTCATTCGCAGAGAAAAAATATCCATAGCGCGTTTTACACAACAATGTTTTGAAGAAGCGACATCTAGCTGAAGCTTTTGGAACGCAGTGTAACAGTATAGCGCATGCGTAAGTTAGCTGTATCATAAATAATCACACAGCCAAATTACGCATGCCTGATTGCCTGGCATATATTTAGAATCACAGCACTAATAACAAACGAAGTTCTTATTTTTTCCGTGTTTAGACTATACTGCCCGGTCAAATAATATGTCGCACACCGCACAGTGTTCCCATGTTTTGTCTATAAAGTTCAGTCCATTAGAGGATCGGCCATTTATATCGGTTTAACTTAACGGATGAGTTAGATTTTTAATAAACTTTCAAATAAAAGTACTGCTATTTATTTTGGCAGTGTTATTAATGGGCGATCTTCCGAGACCTAAATTAAAAAAAAAATGTTCCAGATGACTTCATAGATGGCGCTTAGTAAAAGGAGAGTCCGAGCGAGGCGTATATGGCTGCATAGTAATTATTCTTCTTTAAAATAAAACAAACATCTGAAAAATATCAATATTGTGATTTGTGCAACTGTCAAAGTGTGGGGTGTATTTTTTTGGCTCTGGTTCACATAGGTACAAACTTTATTACGGCTAGGCTTTCATAAAACGTCATCTATAGAGATTTAATTTTATCGTTTTTTTTTTTTTTAAATTTGAGCTGTCAAAAAAAAGGCTCATTGAAACTGTGACTCACTTCAATCTTATTCTGGCCAGCGAAGTCGAGGCTGACGTCATAGTAGACTCTTGCGTCGATATTGACAAGTGCGGCCGGCGCCCACGTCACGTTGAATCGGTCCCACTTGCCCACCACCGCTATGGACGAGCCGTTGATCGTCTCTGGGATGGCTACCAAGGATTCTAGAAAAAATATGATGTAAACGTTGTAGAACGCTTAGAATCTGAGAGAACAACATGGACACGTGATGAGGAGAGAAGAGGAACACTTACTAAGAGTTGTGTCAATGAAAGTAGGTGGATATAGGGGGAGACCCCTAGGGAGAGACAAGGAAGGTTTAAAAAGAGATGGATGGATTGTGTTGGGAAGGATATAACTATGGCTAAGGATAGAAAATTGTGGAGAGCAAAAACATTTTGCGCCAACGACCTAAGATGATGGCTGGAAGAAATAGCATTTGCGATAAGCCCGCCTTTGCGTTCATTTAGGTATATATTACCTTTTTATCACTACTTTGTATGTTCTATTCTGTAAATGGTGCAATAAAGTGTTGATCTATTTTATCTATCTACGATGGGGAAATGGTAAGGCAGATGATGATGAGAATCTGAGAGGAGTATTAACAACAACAATAAATCCCAAGCGCACGAAGTCGCGGGCAAAAGCTAGTATGAAATATTGGTGGTACTCACCACTGTTGGCGTGCAGCGTGGGGTCGCGTACAGCGATGACGCGCACGCGCGGCACGAGCTGCGCGGTGTAGCGGCCGCGCAGGTCCGACACCACCGCGCGCGCCGCGTCCTGCACCCACACCAGCCGCCCGCTGAAGTAGCACAGCGGGCCCAGCGTCGCCGTGCCCGAGAGCTTGCTACTCACCACTGTTGGCGTGCAGCGTGGGGTCGCGTACAGCGATGACGCGCACGCGCGGCACGAGCTGCGCGGTGTAGCGGCCGCGCAGGTCCGACACCACCGCGCGCGCCGCGTCCTGCACCCACACCAGCCGCCCGCTGAAGTAGCACAGCGGGCCCAGCGTCGCCGTGCCCGAGAGCTTGCTACTCACCACTGTTGGCGTGCAGCGTGGGGTCGCGTACAGCGATGACGCGCACGCGCGGCACGAGCTGCGCGGTGTAGCGGCCGCGCAGGTCCGACACCACCGCGCGCGCCGCGTCCTGCACCCACACCAGCCGCCCGCTGAAGTAGCACAGCGGGCCCAGCGTCGCCGTGCCCGAGAGCTTGCTACTCACCACTGTTGGCGTGCAGCGTGGGGTCGCGTACAGCGATGACGCGCACGCGCGGCACGAGCTGCGCGGTGTAGCGGCCGCGCAGGTCCGACACCACCGCGCGCGCCGCGTCCTGCACCCACACCAGCCGCCCGCTGAAGTAGCACAGCGGGCCCAGCGTCGCCGTGCCCGAGAGCTTGCTACTCACCACTGTTGGCGTGCAGCGTGGGGTCGCGTACAGCGATGACGCGCACGCGCGGCACGAGCTGCGCGGTGTAGCGGCCGCGCAGGTCCGACACCACCGCGCGCGCCGCGTCCTGCACCCACACCAGCCGCCCGCTGAAGTAGCACAGCGGGCCCAGCGTCGCCGTGCCCGAGAGCTTGCTACTCACCACTGTTGGCGTGCAGCGTGGGGTCGCGTACAGCGATGACGCGCACGCGCGGCACGAGCTGCGCGGTGTAGCGGCCGCGCAGGTCCGACACCACCGCGCGCGCCGCGTCCTGCACCCACACCAGCCGCCCGCTGAAGTAGCACAGCGGGCCCAGCGTCGCCGTGCCCGAGAGCTTGCTACTCACCACTGTTGGCGTGCAGCGTGGGGTCGCGTACAGCGATGACGCGCACGCGCGGCACGAGCTGCGCGGTGTAGCGGCCGCGCAGGTCCGACACCACCGCGCGCGCCGCGTCCTGCACCCACACCAGCCGCCCGCTGAAGTAGCACAGCGGGCCCAGCGTCGCCGTGCCCGAGAGCTTGCTACTCACCACTGTTGGCGTGCAGCGTGGGGTCGCGTACAGCGATGACGCGCACGCGCGGCACGAGCTGCGCGGTGTAGCGGCCGCGCAGGTCCGACACCACCGCGCGCGCCGCGTCCTGCACCCACACCAGCCGCCCGCTGAAGTAGCACAGCGGGCCCAGCGTCGCCGTGCCCGAGAGCTTGCTACTCACCACTGTTGGCGTGCAGCGTGGGGTCGCGTACAGCGATGACGCGCACGCGCGGCACGAGCTGCGCGGTGTAGCGGCCGCGCAGGTCCGACACCACCGCGCGCGCCGCGTCCTGCACCCACACCAGCCGCCCGCTGAAGTAGCACAGCGGGCCCAGCGTCGCCGTGCCCGAGAGCTTGCTACTCACCACTGTTGGCGTGCAGCGTGGGGTCGCGTACAGCGATGACGCGCACGCGCGGCACGAGCTGCGCGGTGTAGCGGCCGCGCAGGTCCGACACCACCGCGCGCGCCGCGTCCTGCACCCACACCAGCCGCCCGCTGAAGTAGCACAGCGGGCCCAGCGTCGCCGTGCCCGAGAGCTTGCTACTCACCACTGTTGGCGTGCAGCGTGGGGTCGCGTACAGCGATGACGCGCACGCGCGGCACGAGCTGCGCGGTGTAGCGGCCGCGCAGGTCCGACACCACCGCGCGCGCCGCGTCCTGCACCCACACCAGCCGCCCGCTGAAGTAGCACAGCGGGCCCAGCGTCGCCGTGCCCGAGAGCTTGCTACTCACCACTGTTGGCGTGCAGCGTGGGGTCGCGTACAGCGATGACGCGCACGCGCGGCACGAGCTGCGCGGTGTAGCGGCCGCGCAGGTCCGACACCACCGCGCGCGCCGCGTCCTGCACCCACACCAGCCGCCCGCTGAAGTAGCACAGCGGGCCCAGCGTCGCCGTGCCCGAGAGCTTGCTACTCACCACTGTTGGCGTGCAGCGTGGGGTCGCGTACAGCGATGACGCGCACGCGCGGCACGAGCTGCGCGGTGTAGCGGCCGCGCAGGTCCGACACCACCGCGCGCGCCGCGTCCTGCACCCACACCAGCCGCCCGCTGAAGTAGCACAGCGGGCCCAGCGTCGCCGTGCCCGAGAGCTTGCTACTCACCACTGTTGGCGTGCAGCGTGGGGTCGCGTACAGCGATGACGCGCACGCGCGGCACGAGCTGCGCGGTGTAGCGGCCGCGCAGGTCCGACACCACCACGCGCGCCGCGTCCTGCACCCACACCAGCCGCCCGCTGAAGTAGCACAGCGGGCCCAGCGTCGCCGTGCCCGAGAGCTTGCTACTCACCACTGTTGGCGTGCAGCGTGGGGTCGCGTACAGCGATGACGCGCACGCGCGGCACGAGCTGCGCGGTGTAGCGGCCGCGCAGGTCCGACACCACCGCGCGCGCCGCGTCCTGCACCCACACCAGCCGCCCGCTGAAGTAGCACAGCGGGCCCAGCGTCGCCGTGCCCGAGAGCTTGCTACTCACCACTGTTGGCGTGCAGCGTGGGGTCGCGTACAGCGATGACGCGCACGCGCGGCACGAGCTGCGCGGTGTAGCGGCCGCGCAGGTCCGACACCACCGCGCGCGCCGCGTCCTGCACCCACACCAGCCGCCCGCTGAAGTAGCACAGCGGGCCCAGCGTCGCCGTGCCCGAGAGCTTGCTACTCACCACTGTTGGCGTGCAGCGTGGGGTCGCGTACAGCGATGACGCGCACGCGCGGCACGAGCTGCGCGGTGTAGCGGCCGCGCAGGTCCGACACCACCGCGCGCGCCGCGTCCTGCACCCACACCAGCCGCCCGCTGAAGTAGCACAGCGGGCCCAGCGTCGCCGTGCCCGAGAGCTTGCTACTCACCACTGTTGGCGTGCAGCGTGGGGTCGCGTACAGCGATGACGCGCACGCGCGGCACGAGCTGCGCGGTGTAGCGGCCGCGCAGGTCCGACACCACCGCGCGCGCCGCGTCCTGCACCCACACCAGCCGCCCGCTGAAGTAGCACAGCGGGCCCAGCGTCGCCGTGCCCGAGAGCTTGCTACTCACCACTGTTGGCGTGCAGCGTGGGGTCGCGTACAGCGATGACGCGCACGCGCGGCACGAGCTGCGCGGTGTAGCGGCCGCGCAGGTCCGACACCACCACGCGCGCCGCGTCCTGCACCCACACCAGCCGCCCGCTGAAGTAGCACAGCGGGCCCAGCGTCGCCGTGCCCGAGAGCTTGCTACTCACCACTGTTGGCGTGCAGCGTGGGGTCGCGTACAGCGATGACGCGCACGCGCGGCACGAGCTGCGCGGTGTAGCGGCCGCGCAGGTCCGACACCACCGCGCGCGCCGCGTCCTGCACCCACACCAGCCGCCCGCTGAAGTAGCACAGCGGGCCCAGCGTCGCCGTGCCCGAGAGCTTGCTACTCACCACTGTTGGCGTGCAGCGTGGGGTCGCGTACAGCGATGACGCGCACGCGCGGCACGAGCTGCGCGGTGTAGCGGCCGCGCAGGTCCGACACCACCGCGCGCGCCGCGTCCTGCACCCACACCAGCCGCCCGCTGAAGTAGCACAGCGGGCCCAGCGTCGCCGTGCCCGAGAGCTTGCTACTCACCACTGTTGGCGTGCAGCGTGGGGTCGCGTACAGCGATGACGCGCACGCGCGGCACGAGCTGCGCGGTGTAGCGGCCGCGCAGGTCCGACACCACCGCGCGCGCCGCGTCCTGCACCCACACCAGCCGCCCGCTGAAGTAGCACAGCGGGCCCAGCGTCGCCGTGCCCGAGAGCTTGCTACTCACCACTGTTGGCGTGCAGCGTGGGGTCGCGTACAGCGATGACGCGCACGCGCGGCACGAGCTGCGCGGTGTAGCGGCCGCGCAGGTCCGACACCACCGCGCGCGCCGCGTCCTGCACCCACACCAGCCGCCCGCTGAAGTAGCACAGCGGGCCCAGCGTCGCCGTGCCCGAGAGCTTGCTACTCACCACTGTTGGCGTGCAGCGTGGGGTCGCGTACAGCGATGACGCGCACGCGCGGCACGAGCTGCGCGGTGTAGCGGCCGCGCAGGTCCGACACCACCGCGCGCGCCGCGTCCTGCACCCACACCAGCCGCCCGCTGAAGTAGCACAGCGGGCCCAGCGTCGCCGTGCCCGAGAGCTTGCTACTCACCACTGTTGGCGTGCAGCGTGGGGTCGCGTACAGCGATGACGCGCACGCGCGGCACGAGCTGCGCGGTGTAGCGGCCGCGCAGGTCCGACACCACCGCGCGCGCCGCGTCCTGCACCCACACCAGCCGCCCGCTGAAGTAGCACAGCGGGCCCAGCGTCGCCGTGCCCGAGAGCTTGCTACTCACCACTGTTGGCGTGCAGCGTGGGGTCGCGTACAGCGATGACGCGCACGCGCGGCACGAGCTGCGCGGTGTAGCGGCCGCGCAGGTCCGACACCACCGCGCGCGCCGCGTCCTGCACCCACACCAGCCGCCCGCTGAAGTAGCACAGCGGGCCCAGCGTCGCCGTGCCCGAGAGCTTGCTACTCACCACTGTTGGCGTGCAGCGTGGGGTCGCGTACAGCGATGACGCGCACGCGCGGCACGAGCTGCGCGGTGTAGCGGCCGCGCAGGTCCGACACCACCGCGCGCGCCGCGTCCTGCACCCACACCAGCCGCCCGCTGAAGTAGCACAGCGGGCCCAGCGTCGCCGTGCCCGAGAGCTTGCTACTCACCACTGTTGGCGTGCAGCGTGGGGTCGCGTACAGCGATGACGCGCACGCGCGGCACGAGCTGCGCGGTGTAGCGGCCGCGCAGGTCCGACACCACCGCGCGCGCCGCGTCCTGCACCCACACCAGCCGCCCGCTGAAGTAGCACAGCGGGCCCAGCGTCGCCGTGCCCGAGAGCTTGCTACTCACCACTGTTGGCGTGCAGCGTGGGGTCGCGTACAGCGATGACGCGCACGCGCGGCACGAGCTGCGCGGTGTAGCGGCCGCGCAGGTCCGACACCACCGCGCGCGCCGCGTCCTGCACCCACACCAGCCGCCCGCTGAAGTAGCACAGCGGGCCCAGCGTCGCCGTGCCCGAGAGCTTGCTACTCACCACTGTTGGCGTGCAGCGTGGGGTCGCGTACAGCGATGACGCGCACGCGCGGCACGAGCTGCGCGGTGTAGCGGCCGCGCAGGTCCGACACCACCGCGCGCGCCGCGTCCTGCACCCACACCAGCCGCCCGCTGAAGTAGCACAGCGGGCCCAGCGTCGCCGTGCCCGAGAGCTTGCTACTCACCACTGTTGGCGTGCAGCGTGGGGTCGCGTACAGCGATGACGCGCACGCGCGGCACGAGCTGCGCGGTGTAGCGGCCGCGCAGGTCCGACACCACCGCGCGCGCCGCGTCCTGCACCCACACCAGCCGCCCGCTGAAGTAGCACAGCGGGCCCAGCGTCGCCGTGCCCGAGAGCTTGCTACTCACCACTGTTGGCGTGCAGCGTGGGGTCGCGTACAGCGATGACGCGCACGCGCGGCACGAGCTGCGCGGTGTAGCGGCCGCGCAGGTCCGACACCACCGCGCGCGCCGCGTCCTGCACCCACACCAGCCGCCCGCTGAAGTAGCACAGCGGGCCCAGCGTCGCCGTGCCCGAGAGCTTGCTACTCACCACTGTTGGCGTGCAGCGTGGGGTCGCGTACAGCGATGACGCGCACGCGCGGCACGAGCTGCGCGGTGTAGCGGCCGCGCAGGTCCGACACCACCGCGCGCGCCGCGTCCTGCACCCACACCAGCCGCCCGCTGAAGTAGCACAGCGGGCCCAGCGTCGCCGTGCCCGAGAGCTTGCTACTCACCACTGTTGGCGTGCAGCGTGGGGTCGCGTACAGCGATGACGCGCACGCGCGGCACGAGCTGCGCGGTGTAGCGGCCGCGCAGGTCCGACACCACCGCGCGCGCCGCGTCCTGCACCCACACCAGCCGCCCGCTGAAGTAGCACAGCGGGCCCAGCGTCGCCGTGCCCGAGAGCTTGCTACTCACCACTGTTGGCGTGCAGCGTGGGGTCGCGTACAGCGATGACGCGCACGCGCGGCACGAGCTGCGCGGTGTAGCGGCCGCGCAGGTCCGACACCACCGCGCGCGCCGCGTCCTGCACCCACACCAGCCGCCCGCTGAAGTAGCACAGCGGGCCCAGCGTCGCCGTGCCCGAGAGCTTGCTACTCACCACTGTTGGCGTGCAGCGTGGGGTCGCGTACAGCGATGACGCGCACGCGCGGCACGAGCTGCGCGGTGTAGCGGCCGCGCAGGTCCGACACCACCGCGCGCGCCGCGTCCTGCACCCACACCAGCCGCCCGCTGAAGTAGCACAGCGGGCCCAGCGTCGCCGTGCCCGAGAGCTTGCTACTCACCACTGTTGGCGTGCAGCGTGGGGTCGCGTACAGCGATGACGCGCACGCGCGGCACGAGCTGCGCGGTGTAGCGGCCGCGCAGGTCCGACACCACCGCGCGCGCCGCGTCCTGCACCCACACCAGCCGCCCGCTGAAGTAGCACAGCGGGCCCAGCGTCGCCGTGCCCGAGAGCTTGCTCACTAGCGATCCCGATACCTATGAAACACGTCGAACTGCACTTCATTCAGATACAAGAAATCCACTATAACATAGTAGGTGACCATACTGACCATCCACACTGTGCATGAGACTTAATGAATAAATATTTTATTTGCTGAACATGGGTACAGATAAGTAGATGTATGATGTGTAAGATGATCCTAAATATTAATAATGAACCTTATATAAGGCAACATAAGGTTTATTTTTTAATATTTAGGAAATGCGAAATGGATTATATTCTGATTTGTCAAAGTTAACAAAGTTAAAACACGTAACATACAAACATTCAAACATTTAAAACAAAGAAAGATGAAAATGAAAACTTTGCCAACGCGTGTCGTTTTGTAAAGTGAACTGTTTTACCGACACTGCTGTGACAAACTGCAAAACAAGTGGGCGCTAGTGCTGCATTAAGCACACATTCGTAAACAAAAAAAAACACACACCTCAGTGACGCTCTGTAAGAATTGATCAGCCGTTGGAGCCCTGTGCAGTTCCGACCCATCATAGCTTCGGACCAACCAGTACAGCCATTTCTTCTCCAAGTCAGTAGTTAGACCCATTACTGAAACAAAGTTTTAGTTTTAATCGAAGACCGGCAGACAGATTGATGACAGACTATCTATACAGCAAATGATTTTATCGTTCTGGTGAAACAAAAGAGAAGATTTAAAATTTGATTAGACATCTACACACGATTTACAGATTTTACGAGTATCACTCCTTATCTTCATAAGGAGTGATACTCGCAAAATCTGACATGTAGTTATTTATTAAATTACCTTGTTTCCCGCTAAACAACTGTGCAGGATAATACACCATCTTGTTTTCTCCATTTAATCTGGCAGCTTCTACAGCGTGCCCCGTGTTCCAGTAGATGTACGCTCCTAGGGAATCTATGGTCAGCTCTTTTGCTACGGTCACTATTGGCACGGGCTCGCGGTTGGTGCCGTCGAAGTTACCACGGGTTATCTGTAACAAGTAGAGTTGATGTGAGTAGAGGTAAAGGGCATAGGTGAGGTAGGCCATCGCTCAAGGTCCTTAGGTCTCGCACCTTGCCTCTATTTCTTTGCTGGGGAGGAGGATATCAAAAACAATTGCTTTTGCATCAAATATTGCATGTAGGCCTCGCAAAATGTATCCTGCCGTAGTAAAAAGTACAGTTCATGGCGTGTTGCATATTGGAAACGATATGTGTGACTAACGAGTACTAATTGTTTCAAATGAAAAGAATGAGATTGACCAACTTTAGCGTCCATTAAAACACAAGAAAATGTGTAACGCTATAATAATTTCTGTCCAATTTTCTGACATGACAAAAACGGTTTCATATGTCATGGATGAACCGCAAAATACACTCTAAACCGCAGACAAATAATAATGGAATTATTTCTCACCAATTGCTGCTTAGGATTGGACCAGTAATCTTCTTGCCCACCCAGTTCACGGCCAGACTGCCGACATTGTCCATGTTTGGCATCTGGCCCATGGTATGCTCTGTGGTATTGTACCACAGAACTGTCGACGCGTTCGTGTCAATGAATAACTATGGAACAATTTCTCACCAGTTGCTGCTTAGGATTGGACCAGTAGATCTTCTTGCCCACCCAGTCCACCGCCAGACTGCCGACGTTGTCCATATTGGGCATCTGGCCCATGGTATGCTCTGTGGTATTGTACCACAGAACTGTCGACGCGTTCGTCACTAGGTACAGTTTATCGCGGTACCACGAGATGTCCGTGATATGGTAGTTCTTTAGTTGGAAGTGGGACCTAAAAATAAATAAAAATGCTGAAGATTTGCGAAAATAAAAGTAAATTTTTATTTAGATGAGGGTTTAATTTAAGGCCTTATAACTGTCTATCTAATTATATCTACTATGTATAAGATTGTTGTGCAGAGCAACTACGCTCTGCTGCCAGAAAATGTGGCAGCGAGAATCCGGACAAACGAAGCGGCGGGAAGAATTCTGTACCGAAACTTCACCGGGAAAAAACCACCGGTAAAAATAAGTACCGGGAAGAAATCTCCACGCGGCACCACGTTTGCCCGACTAAAACCTAACTAACTTAACGCAGTCTGCTACCACCGTAGCTTATGAAGGGAGCTACAGGGCCCTATATGATAACCTAACCTATAAATTAATTACACTTAAAAAACACTTACCAAGCTAAATCTTCTTTCTCTTCGGATCCAAACTTGAGTGTCTTCGGGAAGGGGGAATTCCTAATCACCCTACCTAACCCTTGAGATCTCAATTCCCCAGACCAACTAAATAGATTTCTTCCCGTAGTTTCACTCGGGAACAACCAGATGTGAACAGCCAGCCACGTTTCACCTCTCACAAGAAAAAGTCACAATAACAGAGTTTTTCCCAAACACAAATTCAATAGTTATTTAACAAACAGGAGATTCACAATTATCACTCAAACTAAACAACAAGCAAAAGACGCGAGACCGCTCCGCGTATTAAAATCAAACCGATATCGCCCTGGACAATGCAATGGCGACCGTCCGCGAGCCATTCGCGCTAGCAGTGTGAAAACCCCGAACGCCCTCTGGCGGCAGCAACAGGAAACGCCTGCGTTTAGTTTTACCCAATATATTACAAACATCCCCCCGTCCCGGTCTGAGAAGCAGACCGCTAGCTTACTCTACGGGAAGGCGGGCGAGAGAGGTCACACCTCTCCTTAAAATCGAACCGTCGACCAACACCTCAGCCACACGCGGAGTGCCATCTCCGCCAAGAATCAAACGTAATATGCGAGCTCGTCGCCAAAGCAATGAGGGCAAATTTGCCTCTTTTAACAATACTAAATCACCCTCCCTGGGAGGCTCAGTCCTGTCTGTCCACTTCACTCTTTGCTGCAGCAAATGCAAATATTCAAGCGACCAGCGACGCCAAAAGTCCTGGCTCATTTGCTGCAACATTTGAAAACGCGACAACCGATATACGCGTTCATCCTTCCACGGGTATTCGGGCAGGGCATTCAACGGCCCTCCCACCAAAAAATGACCAGGGGTGAGAGCTTCCAAGTCATTTGGATCTGGAGATAGCGGACAGAGAGGACGAGAGTTGAGGACCGCCTCAACTTTACAAAACACTGTGGCCAGCTCTTCAAAAGTTAGAGCCGTTTCTCCGATAATGCGGCGGAGGTGGGTCTTTGCGGATTTCACAGCCGCTTCAAAAATCCCTCCCCAATGGGGGCAACTTGGGGGACTAAACTTCCAGGTTATTCCCCTTTGGGCAGCAATTTGACTTAAACTAGTACAATTTTTATCAATAAACACAGAAACATCCTTAAGATAATTTACAGTTCCCTTATAGTTTGTGCCATTGTCAGACCTAATAAGGGAAGGTAGACCTCGACGCGAAACAAAGCGATCCAACGCGGCGACGAAGGCCTCCGTAGTCAGAGCCGATACCACCTCCAAATGGACAGCCTTGGTGGCCAAACAAACAAATACACACAAATAGCCCTTTACAATACGGGCATTACGAAAGGGAGAAGCCTTGATCGAAAAGGGACCGGCAAAATCGGTTCCAACGCCGTCAAACGGCCTCGAAGGTCGGATTCGATCAGCGGGCAAATCACCCATCTGTGGTTGCATCGTGGATGCCTTCAACCTGTAACATGCAATACATCGAAACAGGACACTACGGATTGCTCTTCGGGCAGACAAAATCCAAAATTCGCGTTGCAAAATAGCCAACAAAGCATTGCACCCAGCATGGGCGTTACGAATGTGTCGATCAGACACCAAAAGCTGCACCAAGGGTCCGCCCTTGGGCAACAACAGAGGATGGCGAGTCTCATATGGAAGATCCGCCTTCCGGAGCCTGCCTCCAACCCGAAGAAGCCCATCCGAGTCGATGTACGGGTTCAAACGAGCGACCGCGCCCTTCAACTTAGCGCGTCCGTCGCGCAAAGTACGAAGCTCTGACTCAAACCGTCCGGTCTGCACGACACGGACCCAATGCAACAATGCGCTCCGGCGCTCTTCTGCATCTGCAATCGGCTCCAACCGCTTTGCCAGTGGGTTTCTACAATTATGTATGAAACGCTTAATCCAACTGGTAACACCCAGAAGCTTATCCAAGCTGCTATACCGAGCAAGTAGCCAATCCGGCTCCGACGTCGTCTCAGCGACTACAGCATGTACACGGAGCCCGGTCAAACTCAAAGAAGTAACATCTGTCTGACAGACAGGCCAAGAAGTTTCTGATCCCATCAGCCACTCTGGACCCCACCAGAGCGGGTGTGACACCAGTTCTGGTGCCGTACAACCTCGGGAAGCACAGTCCGCTGGGTTAAGCTCTCCCGGCACATGTCTCCATGTTATATCAATTCCGATATTCTGGATTTGGGAAACCCGATTTCCCACAAAAACCTCCAAGGTATGTGGGGCCGCGCGCAACCATGCAAGCGCGACCTGGCTATCCGACCAGGCGAAGATGTCTCGTATCTCGACCGTGGCCGCCAGCTCACATGCAACGTGATGCAACAATTTAGAGAGAAGGTGAGCTCCACTCAACTCAAGCTTGGGAATAGTCAGCCTAGTCCTGATGGGGGCGACCTTGCTCTTCCCTAACAAAAGCGAGACATTGACCCGGCCATCGGCGTCAACTGTCCGCATATAGACTGACGCGGCATAGCCTCGCTCCGACGCGTCACAAAAGCCATGCAGGCTGGCTCGATATTTCCCGGGGGGCAATATTCGACGAGGCAAGGCAATCCGATTGACTTCCTTAATCGATGAAAACAACTCGAGCCAATCATCCAATGGAGAGCCAAACAGCGGCTCGTCCCACGAGACGCCCAAAGTCCAAAGTCTCTGAAGAAGACACTTCGCAGAGAATATCACTGGACTGATCCAACCGCTTGGATCAAACATACGAGCTATTACGGACAACACCGTTCTCTTAGTCCAGACTTTTGGTATTTCCAAGTCCACTTGGAATGTGAAAATATCGGTTAGCGGCTGGTACTGCATGCCCAGCACCGCTATCCTGTTGGGATCATCCACATCCTCAAACAGGTGAGGGTTCTGTTGGTGATCCTCCGGGATCCCTTCTAGAACTTTAGGCTCATTAGACAACCACTTACGTAGCTCGTAGCCACCTGTCTTCAATATTTCAATCAATTCATCCCGCAGTAGGAGGGCCTCCTCAATACTTTGGGCTCCGGTGCACACGTCATCAACATACAAGTCACGTGACAGCACGGAAGCCCCACGGGGAAAGCGGATCCGTTCCCGCTCTGCCAATTCAAGCAATGATCTGATGGCGATATAGGGACTAGATTTCAAACCATACGTGTTTGTGTTGAGTTCATACACCGTCACAGGATCCTCAGGGCGCTCACGCCAGAGTATCAACTGGAATCGCCTGTCCTCAGGATGTATGACTGTCTGGCGGAACATCATCCGGATGTCCGCACCAAAAACCACTTGATGTCTTCTAAAGTTCAAGATGATGTCAATTATGTCCCTATGCAATTTGGGACCTGAATGCAAACATAGATTCAACGAAACCCCGTTCGAAGTGGGTGCGGACCCATCGAAGACGGTCCTCAATTTGCCTGTTGAGGCCTTCACCACCGCGTGGTGGGGCAAAAAATAATGCTCAGTTGAGCTCCAATCAACTCGAGCCGGAGACATGTGACCCAAATCCTCGTACTCGCGCATAAATTCAATATATTTATCGCGAAGTACGTGGTCACGCTGCATGCGTCGTTCCATGGACAGCAGTCGTTTCTCCGCAAGCGCCCTACTTTGCCCTAGGCTAGGACGAGAGGCAACAAAGGGTAACCTAGTTACAAACCGACCGGAGGGCAACCTCTCCGTGGTCGATCGAAAAAGGGCTTCGCACTCAGCGTGTTCCGGATCCATCCTGGAACTCATAGGTGGCTCCTCCACCTCCCAAAACCTTTGCATGGTCTTGGCCAAGGACGCAGATGCGACAACCGGTGGCTCCTCCGCGGTGCCATTATCAAACACAGGGCCCATCAGGGCAAAACCAAAAATCGTAGACACTGCCATCAGTGAAGACGAACCCAGAGCCTTCTGTGTACCCAACAAAATCCAACCCAATACGTCCGAGCCCAGGAGCAAGTCCACTGGGCCGGGATGAAAGACAAAGGGGTCGGCCAAATCCAGACCCGAAACCAAAGACAACACACCCGGCGGTATGTCTGTCGAGGGGTGCCAACCCGCAATGGTATCCATTACCATAGCCGAAGTCGTGATCCTCATTGTGGAGGACTTCAGCGAAGAAAAGGTGACAAGTGTCTGGCCCGTCAGACACTTCACTTGTATGCCACCAACTCCAAGAAGTGGCACAGGCGAGTCTTCCACGACTAAACCTAACTGGCGTGCCACTCGAGTGGTAACCAAACTGCTTTGAGCCCCTGAGTCCAACAGAGCTCTCAAATTAATGGCTTCCCCCACGACCCCATACGCGGACCACCGCGGTAGGGAGCAGAACCGTCCGCGGCTCTGTCCCAGCAAGGGAGCAAGCTAGTTACGGGCTCCCCACTCTCTCCAAACCAGGGGGGCGCCACTGACCCGGATAATATGTCGGGCGAGTGCACATCCCCATCTGAGGGGGCATAACCCGCGGCCCGGCCATACCTATGGTACGGCGGGTGGTACTCCAGCCGTGGGTACTCGTGCAGCGGCGGAGAAAACCGCTGCGGCTGCATGTGGTGGGTAGTGGTAACCCGCGTGGAGGGGGGTGTCCCCACTCTCACGTCCGATCTAGGGCCCCCGCCCATGGGGGCCTTATCCGGGGCCTGGCCAGCCACATACTGGCCACGACCTTGGGGCGCGTGGTCCCGGTCCACCAAGACCCGCGCAGGTACGCGACCCCCCTCCCGAGGGGGGGTGCGACGAGCGAAGCCGCGTCCTCCGTCCGATGGTGGAGGGCTTCGCGCAGGAGCGCCCCCGCCCATAGGGGACCCCTGCCTCAACAACCGGGGGCCATCCCCGTTCCGGTTCATGCAGAGCATCACGTGGTGCAGCCCACGGCATGCACTGCATGGTATGGCACTGGGACAGTCACGTGCATAGTGACCGCCCAAACAATAAAAGCAAAGTTCATGCCGCTTTGCCATGCGGCGCCTATCTTGTACTGGCAGTCTCTGCCAGTCCCTGCATTGTAGCAGGCTGTGGCCCATCCGGCCACATTGCAGGCAGTCCGCGTCCCTCGCGACTGCTGCCGTGTGCGCAACCCGCACACCAGCTCCACGCGGTGGCGGTTGCCGTCCCTGTGGGGGCTTCCCTCGCCATGAGGGTTCCAAGGGCCTACGTTCAGGCGCTCTGGATGGCGCTGAGTCCGTCATGGTATTCTCAGCAGCCCGTGCCTCAAACTCCAAAAACTTCACCAAGTCAGTGAATGTTGGTAGGGTGGTGCTATCCCGCTCCGCATTTTCGCGCTCAAACCGCGAGCGGATGTCATTGGGCAATTTGCCCAATACAATGTGCACCAACAAAAAAGACCATTGGTCCACCGGCAGCCCCAGTGTGCGGAGCGCGTTACAGGCCACTGTAACGGGCGTGAGCAACTGCAGGCGCAACTGTGCCCTGTTGGCCACCTTGGGCAGGGCCATCAACTGTGCGGCGTGCGCATCCGCTAACAAACGTAAGTTTTGGTAGCGGGAGTTCAATAACTCCCAAGCCGTATCGTACTGGTCGTCCTCCACCCGGAGGTGCTGGATGAGCGACCGCGCTTCATCCTCAAGAGTGGAGAGGAGGTAGGCCATCTTCTGGGCCTTCGACAAATCCTGTCGTGCTACGACCAGGGACTCAAACATATTTTTATATGCTACCCACTCCTCCATCCTACCCCCAAAGTGGGACAGCTGAAGGGTGGGGAGCCGACCAGTAACCGCTGGTCCTTCCTGTCTAACAGGTGTGCGAGGGGCTGGTCCGCCAGCCTGTCTCGCCCTTATTGCGGTCACCGCCTCCGCGATATCATCGTGCAGACTCAGGATCTGGTCCATGTCCGCCATGTGACCTGCGTAGGCCTCCGGGGTAAGATCGGCTTCGGTAAGCGCCGCCATGGCCGCTTCCGCGCTAATCAATCGTGAGTGGAGGTGATCCGCTCTTAGCAGTATGGCGCCCTCCCTGTCCTTCCGGGACAGGAGTCCTCCGGCCGTCACAAACCATCTCAATTCGTTGGCGAGTGTCGCCCTAGCATTGGAGGCCTTCGCCATCGCGTCAAGTCACAAACAAAAAAATAACAAAAGGTAAATAAAAAACAACAAAATCAAGCAACTACACGAAGAACCGCGGTAGGTATGAGAATGGCACAAACCCGGAACGCACGGTACAAACCGCAAACAAATACAAAAAAGGTTACAAATATTCTTATACAAACAAACTAAGAAAAATCTAATAATTTTTACAAACAATTAATTATTTTTTACAAACGAACAAATAGAGGGTAGATAAACTACGCTCTGCTACCAGAAAATGTGCAGAGCAACTACGCTCTGCTGCCAGAAAATGTGGCAGCGAGAATCCGGACAAACGAAGCGGCGGGAAGAATTCTGTACCGAAACTTCACCGGGAAAAAACCACCGGTAAAAATAAGTACCGGGAAGAAATCTCCACGCGGCACCACGTTTGCCCGACTAAAACCTAACTAACTTAACGCAGTCTGCTACCACCGTAGCTTATGAAGGGAGCTACAGGGCCCTATATGATAACCTAACCTATAAATTAATTACACTTAAAAAACACTTACCAAGCTAAATCTTCTTTCTCTTCGGATCCAAACTTGAGTGTCTTCGGGAAGGGGGAATTCCTAATCACCCTACCTAACCCTTGAGATCTCAATTCCCCAGACCAACTAAATAGATTTCTTCCCGTAGTTTCACTCGGGAACAACCAGATGTGAACAGCCAGCCACGTTTCACCTCTCACAAGAAAAAGTCACAATAACAGAGTTTTTCCCAAACACAAATTCAATAGTTATTTAACAAACAGGAGATTCACAATTATCACTCAAACTAAACAACAAGCAAAAGACGCGAGACCGCTCCGCGTATTAAAATCAAACCGATATCGCCCTGGACAATGCAATGGCGACCGTCCGCGAGCCATTCGCGCTAGCAGTGTGAAAACCCCGAACGCCCTCTGGCGGCAGCAACAGGAAACGCCTGCGTTTAGTTTTACCCAATATATTACAAACAATGGTGATAGGTACTTACCCATGTATCAAAGTTTGCAAGTTTTCGCCAGTCAAGTCGGTCTGCAAGAGTCCGTCAGGTCCCGACCAGAGCAAAGTGCTATGTAAGGTGGTAGGAGAAGAAGCCAGAGTTTTCCCTACAAATTCAGACGACCACGGACCTAAGAAAAAGGAAAAACAATTTAAAAATATATATTGTCAATCATAAAAAAATATTATCAGTCAATCAGGTTTGCTTACCTGATCCGGATTTGGTTACTGCCGCTACCCTGATGACGTATTCAGTATCTTGTTCGATATTTTCTACTATGTGTGTAGATTCGCTTATATTTTTGCTGAAAGTAAAACGACAACTCATGAAAAAAAATTTCAGATGATTTTTATTCAGCTGGTATATAAACAACTAACTATACTATATACATGAAAGAACAATAAAAGCTTTTTTATTCTATTATTTAAAAGTATTTTTACCCTTACAACAAATTAAATCATCCAGCAAAGATTTTAGGAAGACAACCACAGAAATAAATCAAGATAGAACGACGACGCGAGCGCGTTGCTAAGGAATCGCCCGTGTCAATTTTTGCATAAGCCACATTTATTTCTGTGGAGACAACTGAGGTGTGGAGAATACAGCAGACAACGATTTGATTTGTACTAACACATCAATAACATCATTGGTGCGGGCGTGTATGAGCTGCAGATGGAAGGTCCAGTGTTGCCAGGCGCCGCTGCCCTGGTGGCCCAGGAGATGCGGCGCCGACCACGACACTTTAGCGCGGTCGATTCCCATCACGCTCTGCACGCCGATCGGAGGGTTGACCGGCACTGGGATGGGCTGGCAACTTCGCAATGCCACCAGAACCTGGATAAACCAGAACAAATCAGATGGCGCTGATAAATAATTGATCTTTCAGTTGTCATTCTTGAGATAGTGGTTGTGATTTTGGGTAGGTGTTTGAGCACTTCGCAAATATTGCTAAAATAGTTCAACACAGTAAAGTAAACAGTATGTGGTAAGATAAAAATAATGGTTTGATGTCGTCAAGAATATGCGTGCCAATGGTTCTCAAAAACAAGGATGCCAAAGATCGTGCAAAGTGGAGAGGTAAATGTAGGAAAGCGAACCCTGGGCTCCGACACTTTGTGGCTGAGGATGAAACCGGGAAAGCGTTCAAATGAGAAAGGAGTAGAGATAATAAGAACATGAATCCCCGACCTGCCTGGTGGCCGCCACGGTGCTGAAGGCCAGCGGGTACTCGTTGTGGAAGTAGCTGTCGGTCTTGGCGTGGTACTCCTCCGACAGCATCTCTCTGCCGTTGGTCCAGTAGAACAACCCATTGGCGTACGCTATGGACTTGGTCGACAGGAACATTGGAGTTTGGGTGTTGCTGCGGAAATCGGTTACGTCCCGACTGGAAAAGTAAAATACCAGTTCAAAACGTTGTACTTGAGTCAAACGAAAGAATTATGAGAAGTGTAGGCATTCCATTCGAACCTTGGTTCTAGGAGATAATATTTCTTTTTAACTTCTTTCCTTTTAAAGTAAAAGCTAAGACAAAGTAATTTTTTTAAATCGCTTACAGATATTTGACATGATTTAAAAGCCGCAAAAAATCAACTAATCTACATTGTATTTTATTATAAAGAGAATGCCGCCAGTGTAATCGATCCCCTCCCTCTTGTTGATCGATAATAAAAATAATGCAAATAGAAAGTTTGCGTCCCTTTTACAAAACATATCAATCTTTCCCGTCGAGGGAAACAGCCAGCACAGTATTCCTTTTAAGATGGACGGCCAGTAGCCTGAAGTCCGCGTGGTCCACAGTGAAGGCTCCCAGGTGGGCGTCCCTCACGATGAGCTCCAGCAGCGCGTTGTGGCGGACCCCGTTGGAGATGTTGGCGAGGTCCAGCCGGTACAGGCCATCCCGGTCGCCCTCCAAAACATCATTACTTACCCGTCGAGAGAAACAGCCAGCACAGTATTTCTCTTAAGATGGACGACCAGTAGCCTGAAGTCCGCGTGGTCCACAGTGAAGGCTCCCAGGTGGGCGTCCCTCACGATGAGCTCCAGCAGCGCGTTGTGGCGGACCCCGTTGGAGATGTTGGCGAGGTCCAGCCGGTACAGGCCATCCCGGTCGCCCTCCAAAACATCATTACTTACCCGTCGAGAGAAACAGCCAGCACAGTATTTCTCTTAAGATGGACGACCAGTAGCCTGAAGTCCGCGTGGTCCACAGTGAAGGCTCCCAGATGGGCGTCCCTCACGATGAGCTCCGGCGGCGAGTTGTGGCGGACCCCGTTGGAGATGTTGGCGAGGTCCAGCCGGTACAGGCCATCCCGGTCGCCCTCCAAAACATCATTACTTACCCGTCGAGAGAAACAGCCAGCACAGTATTTCTCTTAAGATGGACGACCAGTAGCCTGAAGTCCGCGTGGTCCACAGTGAAGGCTCCCAGATGGGCGTCCCTCACGATGAGCTCCGGCGGCGAGTTGTGGCGGACCCCGTTGGAGATGTTGGCGAGGTCCAACCGGTACAGCCCGTCCCGGTCGCCCCCGCGCATAGCCCAGAATATGTATCTGTAAAAACGTTTCAAAAGATATTACGAAGATCCCGCACAAAAATAATACTATTACCGAAAGAAAAAAATATTTGGAAGATCTGCGCCATCGCTATTTGAATTGTTTGTATTTATTAGTTTGTAGTATCTACTTGTATCTCCTCAGCTTCATCAACAGATCAGGTTTGGATAACAATTCTAAAATTAAATTTCTTTCAAATTATAGTCTAACCTATTGTCCAAACTACACATTAGGTATGTTAGTCACAAGGGTGTAAAGTTCATAAAAGTGTATTCATAAAATATAAGTTGTGACAACTTACCCATTATAGGGGTCTACTTCGAAATGAATAGGTTGAGAGGTGAAGCCAGAATAAGCAACTAATTGGTTCTTTCCATCAAAATCACATCTTATAATTTCCCATATAGAATGAGAGTCGTTTAGCGACTCCGGCGCATGGTGCAACCGACCCAGTACATACAGATGGTGGTTCAGCCAATCAACGGATAGGTCCAGTGGGGTGAATGATATGTTTTTTGGCGTTAGTATGGGCTCAGATGGGCTCTTCTTCGATAAAGAACCACGATAAACATATCCATTTGAGACTGACACAAATAAGGAGTCACTTGACATATCGAGGCCGACACCTGAAAAATAAAACACTCTTATAACACGGTGAAAATAAAAAGGATGTTTAAAAGTTAAAAAACCTAAACCTATTTTTTTTATCCTAAGTATCCCTAGTTTATAATAAAAGTAAAAATTAATAAAGTACTTACCAGTAATCTTGAATTCAGTGCTGTATAATACTACGGGATCGGAAAGCATATCGTTGGCCGGTGCAGCTAAGACATTTTGTTCTCCACCCAGAATAAGAATCGGTTGTTGACTAGGAACGGCTGAAATACATAATTTTATTAAACAAATGTATGTAACAGATATAATTAAGTTAGGTTTTAAAGTATGAACTTACATTTAGGTAGAGGTGGCGTGGAAACTCTGACGGTGGTGGGCGGTCCCTCGCCGGCCGCGTTGCGCATGGCTACTGATACTTCGTACTCCCGCGCCGGGGCCAGGTTTTGGAACATGTAGAATAGAGTATTATTTGATGCTGGCATATCCTGAAAATTAATACATTATTACATAAAATATCTGCAAAATTTAAATTACAGTAACTAAAACGTATCAAATTTCTATTATTAAAATTATCTATGTGACTTCATTATAAATTGTAATAATTGACCGAGCGAGCGAAGCGAGCGAGGGCTATAATTCAAGTTGGAGCGAAAAACACATTGTTTGTATGTATGTATGTATGTATATATGTATGTATGTATGTATGTTTGTTCCGCGATAACTCTCGAACCGTTGTTCCGATTTTGATGAAAGTTGGAATATATGTAGGGATGGTTAATAGAATTTTCAAGTTCGTTGGGCATCAAAATCGGTCCAGCCGTTTTTGAGATATTTAATTTTTTGTGAAAATAAATATTGTATTTTAATAGTCGCGAGGTCTACGTTCGCAGCGAACGACTAGTTAATTTAAATTAACACCTATATGATCAAAGATATTTATTTCTCAAAAAAGAATACATAGGATATTCACTTACTGAGAAACATTAAGTAAGTAAAATTACATTATTGCGACGAGCTTAACTAAGATATGTAGGTATGACTAAACGAACATGTTACTGACTTAGATTAGGTACATACTATACATATATTCTACAAGATAAGAATGTTACTATAAACAAAAACAAAGCATTCCAAAAAATTAAATAAAAAATAAAATTGTGTGGGTATTCCAACAAAACTCAATATTCCGAGAGAACAGAAGTGCAACCCAGACGCTGTTGACAAACCTAATCACAAAAGTTCTTATTAAACCCGCCTGCCGTTCCATCTTTCTACATTTGCTAATACCCGACAGGAGTTCATATTGTACCTACTCAAACCAGTTACTGTACTAGTAGTTATAACTGAATGTATGATATGAAAAGCAATAAATGAATTGAATTGAAAAACGCGAAGGAAGTTAGGGGAGGCTTTTGCCCAGCAGTGGGACTCAAATAGCTAGAAAAAAAAGCATTTAGCTAAAACATTATTCTGACTATTTCTAGTAAAACGGAAAGCGACTATATAAAGTTTATTTTTGTCTTTTGGGAATTATATAAAATTTAATTGACCGAGCGAGCGAAGCGAGCGAAGGTCTCTAAATCGAGTTGGGGGCGAAACACATTGTTTGTATGTATGTATGTATGTATGTATGTTTGTACCGCGATAACTGCCCAACCGATGGTCCGATTTTGATGAAATTTGGTAGGCATATAGGAAATATCAATAGAATTTTTAAGTTTGTTGGGCATCAAAATCGGTTCAGTAGTTTTTTAAATATTAATAAAAATGTCCGCGATTATGTAGCAAACGAAACCATAGCGTGTTCTAACTTTGAATAGCGCCATCTAGATTTTACTTAGGGAACTGAATTATGTTAGAAAAAGTTGAAATTAGATCTAAGCAGCGGTTGTAGACTTGTAGATGATTTGTAAGGTACACCCTCATATTACAAATTATTATTTAAAAAACAATCATTTTATAAACAACGCTTATAAAACTATACATTTGAAAAACATATGCTTTGACAAACTCATCCATTTAAAAATGTAATCATTTTACAAACTAATTACTAGACAAATATTGTTTTTTTTTTCAAATTATCATTTTACAAACAAATTATTTAACTAAATTTTCAATTGGTAAAACAATGTTAGACAAAATATCTTATGGCAAATACATCGTTTGATAAATATTATTTACCAAAACTAGAAGATATGAAGTTTCAAGTTTAAACTCACTGATCCTAAGATTTTCATCGTAGGGTTAGGTACAGAAGTCATTACTCGTCTTTTATTTGTAAATTAACTCACAAATCGTATTGTGACATGACATCAACATGCTAATACCTTTTACTCAAAAATGCATGTAATGTGGTCATTATTTTGATAACCTTGTTTGAGCAAAGTCGACTTTGCCATTCTGTTTTCAAATAGCGGCCGACAAAGTTTTGCTGGCCGCTCTAACAGGCCGGCAAAACATTGCCGGCCGCTATTTTGACGTTTCAACATTTTAAAAATCGAATGCAAAAAGATTTTATTTAAAACACAGCTGTTTGTATTTTATAGAGATAGATTATTCCATATTTGGCTGTATAGTTCCAACTACCATTGCTTAAAACAAAACGAAGAAGTAACAAAAGCGCGGTTCAGCGATTTTTGTTTTTATTTTGTGACTTTTTGGCTAAAAATTAGCTCTCAAAGCGAAAATTCTTCCGATTCAATGTGTTTAACACCGCCAGACATTAAAGATGAAGCTAAATTATTTATTGAAAATTGGATACCGCGAAACTCAAAGGAAAAATATAAGCTTGCATATGAAAAATTTGTGCATCAATCCGGGAAAGTCGGTGTTGAATTTTAATAACTGTACTTTTCATAATTGTCATTTTTATTAAATTTCTAGTTAATTAATATATTTTTATTTAAATTACTTGCTGGTTTTATTTAGATTTGGTACTTGCATTTTTGAGTAAAGCACTATACAAGCCTTGGCCCACAATGACTGCTTCGCTGGTCACGCTATGATTGCCTCGAGCTAGCCTAGCTACGCTCTAGGCCTTCCAGCTTGGCCATCGTTGCAGCCCTTGCTGTCCTCGCTGTGTCGGCCTGGAGCTGCGCTACGCTGCGCTCTCGGCCATCATCAGCGCGACCAGCAAAGTAGACATTATAGGCCGCGGCAGTAATGTACTATTATTGTGTCACACCGGGTGGAGGACCTGGTAACCTGCAACACAGGATCTTTGATACCTAGCGCGGGCACCAGATCTTCACAAGGATACTGTCCTTTATGGTATTAAATTTAATTAATGTTTATCACATACCTATGTAATGTAGTCCAAGGCCATTTGTTGTGGAGTAAATAAACTATTTTTGTTTTTTTTGAAAAAAAAAAGTTTGTCTCCAAACGATCTGAGCTGTAAGTTAGGTTCAGGTTATTTTTTTATGACTACCCGGAAAGACTTGAGGACAGAAAATAAGTTAGGTTCAGGTTATTATTTTTTATGACCACCCGGAAAGACTTGCAGAGGGGAGAAGAAGTTAGGTTTAGGTTATTTTTTTTATGACCACCCAGAAAGACTTTGAGGGCGGAAAAGAAGTTAGGTTCAGGTTATTTTTTTTTATGACCACCCAGAAAGACTGAGGGCGGAAAAGAATTTAGGTACTTACAGGTTTTTTTTTTTATAACCACCCGGAAAGACTTTGAGGGCGGAGAAGAAGTTGGTTTAGGTTATTTTTTTTATGACCACCCAGAAAGACTGAGGGCGGAAAAGAAGTTAGGTTCAGGTTTTTTTTTATAACCACCCGGAAAGACTTTGAGGGTGGAGAAGAAGTTAGGTTTAGGTTATTTTTTTTATGACCACCCGGAAAGACTTTGAGGGTTGAAAAAACGTTCTAATTCATATTGTTGTTTGTTTGTTTGGATTGGTCGTTCGTCTCGTTAGTCGTTTGGTAAAAATAATTTATATGTATAATTTACATAAAAGAAAATACAAGTCGTGTTACAGTTAAATAATAATTTCAGCTTCGTATGCCCAGTCGTTTTCGGCTGTGCATTGTCTGTAAGTCAGTCAGCTCAGTCAGTCACTCCCTAACGCAAGATTTTATATATTTTGATGATTGATTGATACTATTTTAGCGTCTGGGCTATTAAGAGGTCTTCCATTTTTTTTTTTAATTAAAAATTATACTATTTCTTTAACTGTGATTTTACCCTGCTCATCAGCACTCTTCAATCATACATACATACATACGTAAGAGTAAATCAATAAAAACGCGAGTAATAATCGCGAGGTCTAAGTTCGCGGCGAACTACTAGTAATATTTTCAAACACGGGCAAAGGTAGGTAACTAAGGGTGATTATCCATTAAACAATCTTTAAATGTTTACTTACCTCCAAAGCATCGATAGTATTAGGCTGCGTATCAGTCAGTCTCAGCACATAAGACACGAGCGGTCCATTGGGGAAGGGGCCCGGCTCCCAGGATATAGAAACCCTACTAGGATCAGGAGCAGCCGCTCGCAACGACGCTGGCTTGGAACTGGGCTTCCCGCTCTCTAGGGTGGATATGACCACTGATGGAGCCGAGTAGAAAGGCTCACTTGTACCTCCGCGGCCCGACAGAAATATTGCTATTCGAAACTGTAAATAAGAACATGAAAAATATCATGTCACATTAGAAATGTATGACATTTAATTTTGTGACAATATGATGTCAAAAATCACCGTCTACCCACCATACCGGTGAGACCATGTGTGAGTCGTGGATTTTAAGATTAGTTGTTATTTGTTAAAGTTACGCGAAGAAACTTGCATCGTCATTCATTAATAAAAAAGCATTTATCTTACCCTATATTTGGTGTAGGGCTGCAAATGATCGACATGTATAGTGGAGCCGGAGTGCGTGGTGTTGGAGTAGTACTGCCAGGAGCCGGGCAGCTCCTCGTAGCGCCACTGCAGCAGGAAGCTGAGGTTGCCGGCCGCCGGCGCGTCCCACACCAGCGACAGCGCCGTGGCCGACAGGCTGTCCGCCACCAGCGCCGGCGCCGGCGGCGTGCCTATCAACTCTGTACGGAATGACAAGTGTTGTTAGCAGGAATGTACCACACGAGCGACAGCGCCGTGGCTGATAGGCTGTCTGCCACCAGCGCCGGCGCCGGCGGCGTGCCTATCAACTCTGTACGGAATGACAAGTGTTGTTAGCAGGAGTGTACCACACGAGCGACAGCGCCGTGGCCGACAGGCTGTCCGCCACCAGCGCCGGCGCCGGCGGCGTGCCTATCAACTCTGTACGGAATGACAAGTGTTGTTAGCAGGAATGTACCACACGAGCGACAGCGCCGTGGCCGACAGGCTGTCCGCCACCAGCGCCGGCGCCGGCGGCGTGCCTATCAACTCTGTACGGAATGACAAGTGTTGTTAGCAGGAGTGTACCACACGAGCGACAGCGCCGTGGCTGACAGGCTGTCCGCCACCAGCGCCGGCGCCGGCGGCGTGCCTATCAACTCTGTACGGAATAACAAGTGTTGTTAGCAGGAGTGTACCACACGAGCGACAGCGCCGTGGCTGACAGGCTGTCCGCCACCAGCGCCGGCGGCGTGCCTATCAACTCTGTACGGAATGATAAGTGTTGTTAGCAGGAGTGTACCACACGAGCGACAGCGCCGTGGCTGACAGGCTGTCCGCCACCAGCGCCGGCGCCGGCGGCGTGCCTGTCAACTCTGTACGGAACAATTAGAATGTCATTGGTATGGAATGACAAGTGTTGTTAGCAGGAGTGTACCACACGAGCGACAGCGTCGTGACCGACAGGCTGTCCGCCACCAGCGCCGGTGGCGTGCTTATCAACTCTGTACGGAATAACAAGTACTAGCTGTTATACGCGGCTTCGCCCGCGGCAAAAAAGGATTAATCATTATCCCGCCCCTGTGAAACTGTTGCTTGAGCGCGAGTTAGCACTTTGAACACGATGGAGCGAGTTGAAAAATAGGTAAAATAGCAAATAGGCAAAATTACAAATTCATAAGCAAATACCGTTAATACACTCGCATATATATGTGTGCATGAAAGGGGTTTGGGTAAAAGTGGCATGATTTTTAAAACTTGCGGCCACCGATGAAAGTTGGTTCATTTAATAGAACATATTGAGACGATAATTTTTTTTTCTATGGCCGTTTTTGTCTAAAGTGTATCGGAGCTGAGATATTTGAAAACAAAAATCGGTAATATTACGCTATTTTAGAACATTATCTTCGATTTATTGTTATATAAACCCAACGCTACAACCATTATTATCAAAGAATTAATGCAGGTAGGTGGTAAACTAGGTGTATAATAACTATAGAGCGTCATAAGTACTTACGTAAGTAAAGCACCCACTGCCGCGGTCCCCATTTGGATGGGTGACCAAAGTGGCACAAAAAATGGCACAATGTCGAGTTCCACCGAGCTTCGGACAGCACGTTCAGTAATTCCATGTTCAGGGTACAATCATTAGATGCCTTCAAGCCGCCTAAAACATCTGACTATAATTCTAACGCTTCACATTCGGAATGCTTGGAAAGCAAATCCAAACAACAAAACAGTGAACTAAATAGGTACATTACTTAGTATAAATACAATGTAGTTCAAAGAAAATCATACAGTCTTCACAAGTTTCGTCATTTAGTGATATCTTTTTTATTTGTTTGCCCTGATGGTCATATTGTTGACGTTTATGGGTTGTATGAAGCCACTATTTCTGACGCTCGTATTTTATCTCAGATAATGACTAGTCAAACTGATCCATTTCATTGGGATTTTCATGAAAATGATGTTCTCATCTTAGATAGAGGTTTCCGAGATTGCATTGAAGAAGTAGAGTCTTATGGATACACAACATATATGCCAAGCTCAAAAGACGCAAACGAAAACCAGCTCAGTGTGCGACAAGCCAATGATTCCAGGAAAGTCACTTTATGACGTTGGGTAGTAGAAACTGTAAATGGAAGATTAAAAAATCAATTTCGGCAATTGCGTCATCAATTTTTTTATTTAGCTGCACCGCATTTACTAGAAGAGATAAAAATTGCAGCGGCATTATTAAATGCCTATGGTGTACCTTTAACCGACCATCGCTTAGTAAATGAAATTATAGATAAAATAGCGCGAAGTGACGATGACAGGAACCGACTCAGTGAGTATGTTTTAGAAAATAATCTCAACCGTAGATGGGCTCGTTTTGAGTCCATAGATGCAGCCTCATTAGGTCTTAATGAGTTCCCCATTTTAAGTATGGACGAACTTATTATTTATGCGCTAGGGACTTACCAAATACTGCAAGCTCGAAGCTATTATGGCATATCAAAAACGGATCATATATAATTGAAATATACAAAGAGCCCCATTTGGAAGATTTTAGAATGTGGCGAGTAGTCGACCGTCGTGCAAGTAACTTTACTCGCTACAACGAGGCATCAAATCACGCCACCTACTACGTCACGGATCATACGATGCTGCGTCATCGTTGCCCGCGCGCCTACAACAGCCTGCGCGCACACATCGAAGCGACGCAAGCTCCGCCCACTCCGATAGCCGGCCAATGACCCCGGCGCCGTGCTACGAGATTCAACATGGCGGAAGCTTCATCTATTGTTTTACTTTAGCAGCCATATTTATTTCAACCCCACTGCGCTTGCTCATAGCAAAGCGGGAGTCGTTTTGTTTGGTGTACATATAAATATGAATTTTTGTAATTATTTTTAGTCATTGTAAATACATCACTGGTCGCATAAAGGTTTTTATTTGACACTTCCTTGTACGTCTCAAATTTCGTAAGTGTTAGGTCTTAGTCAGTCTACCTAGGATTCCTACCACTTCACTGGTGACCTCGGCAAAAAGAAGAAAATGACGGAGCAGACTAACAAGGACGTGTTGCCAGTACTAGGACTCCCCACATCGATGGAGTCATGCAGAGTTGCTGTAAGGAGTCCAGCATTTAATCCCAGTGATCCAGAACTATGGTTTGCGCAGTTGGAAGGTCAGTTTACTTTATCAAATATTACTACAGACAGTACCAAGTTCTACTACGTGCTATCCCAGTTAGAGGCGCAGCATACTGCAGAAATTCGTGACGTCATCGTTTCGCCGCCGGCTAGTGGGAAGTACGAAAAACTGAAGGCCGAATTAATCAGGAGACTCTCGGCATCCCAGGAACGCAAAACGAAACAGCTGCTTATCCACGAAGAGCTTGGCGACCGAAAACCATCGCAGTTCCTTAGACACCTGCAGTATTTGGCAGGCACGAACGTACCGACAGATTTCATTCGCACCATTTGGGCAAGTAGACTTCCAACTCATATGCAAACCATAGTGGCGTCACAAGCAAGTAGGGAGCTCGACGAGGTAGCACAGCTGGCCGCCCAAATAAATGACATCGTTCCAGTAAACGGGCAAGTAGCTTGCGCCAGTACTAACTACTTACCTGCAAGTTCCGCAACATCGAGTTCTGCAATTGATATGTTGTCGCAGCGTATTGAACAACTGAGCCGGAAGATAGAAGCAATGGAGGTACATGGCAGATCGAGAGGAAGATCTAGAAGTAACCAAGGACCCCGCTCCAACAGTCGCTCTCGGTCACGTCAACGTCCAGATGGCCATCCACACTGCTGGTATCATTACCGTTTTAGGGAACGAGCAAGGAAATGCACCCCACCGTGTAGCTACGGGAAGTCGGGAAACTACCAGGGCAGCCAATAGTGGCAGAGAACGACTGCCCAGGTCAGACAAGCCGCCTGTTCATCACGGATCGCAAGACCAAGATTCAATATCTCATCGACACGGGTTCAGACTTGTGTGTATTTCCTAGGTCTGCCATTCGAGGACAACTAAGCAAGTCGAAGTACGAATTGTTCGCTGCTAACGGTACAGTCATATCTACGTACGGGTACTTAGGCCTCACTCTGGACTTGGGATTACGCCGCGCATTCTCCTGGCGCTTCGTCATAGCGGATGTCTCCAAACCAATCATCGGCGTCGACTTTTTAGGTTACTACAACCTGCTCGTGGACGTTCGAAATCAACGCCTGGTTGACGGGGTGACGTCATTGGCAGTCTACGTGCCATGTCGGGATTCTACGAATGCAATTTCATCGGTGCGCACTACCAACACCGAAGATTCTATATACCACCGTCTTCTGCGAGAGTACAGCGCGATTACACGACCAGCTGGTAAGCCTAGCACGCCTCGACACTCTACGGTCCATCATATCCGCACCACTCCTGGCCCTCCAGTTTCTAGCCGTCCACGCAGATTGGACCCTGAACGGCTGAACATAGCGAAGAAAGAGTTCGAGGAAATGCTGCAGAATGGCACCGCACGACCCTCGGAGAGTCCATGGTCATCGCCGCTCCATCTAGTGCGCAAGAAGAACGACGGTTGGCGTCCCTGCGGTGATTATCGGGCACTCAACGCACGTACGATTCCTGACCGGTATCCCGTGAAGCACATACAGGACTTCGCACATCAGCTGACTGGTACTACCACCTATTCTACCATCGATTTAGTCAAAGCCTACAATCAGATCCCTGTCTACGAAGAGGATGTCAACAAGACTGCAATAACAACGCCCTTCGGCCTATTCGAATTTCCATTCATGACGTTTGGTCTTCGAAATGCCGCACAGACCTTCCAGCGGTTCATGGATGAGGTGCTCAGAGGCTTGGATTTTTGCTATGGCTATATCGATGACGTATTGGTGTTCAGCAGCAGTAGCACAGAGCACCAGCAACACCTCAAGATATTATTTGCGAGATTGGCTGAGTATGGCGTACTAATAAACACTAGCAAGTGTGTGTTTGGGCAACCAGAGGTAAGCTTCCTCGGCTACAAGGTATCGGCCAACGGTATCCAACCACTCAGCTCGAAGGTGCAAGCCGTCCAGGACTACCCAGTGCCAAAGACCGTGAAGGAGTTACGCAGATTCCTGGGTATGATAAACTTTTATCGACGGTTTATACCGCAGGCAGCTCGAGACCAAGCTCCGTTACACAATATCCTGTCTGGTCCAAAAAGTTAAAGGCTCGCATCCTGTTCACATAACGGAGGAACTGCTGCAAGCCTTCAACAGCTGCAAACAGAGGCTGGCAGAAGCAGCATTATTGGCGCACCCTAATCCACATGCAGAACTAGCCATACAGACCGATGCATCAGACACTGCAATTGGAGCCGTCCTACAGCAGCGCGATGGTGAAGATTGGCAACCCTTAGGATTCTTTTCTAAGAAGCTGAGCCCATCCCAAAATAAGTATAGCCCATATGACAGAGAGCTGCTAGCAATATATGAGGCGATTCGATATTTCAGGCATATGGTGGAAGCCAAGAACTTCGCAGTCATGACAGATCACAAGCCGCTCACCTACGCATTTGCGAAACAGCGTGAAAGTTGTTCACCGCGCCAGTTCCGGTACCTCGATTATATAAGTCAGTTCACAACTGACATAAGGTATATAGCCGGAAAGGACAACGTAGTAGCTGATTCTTTGTCTCGCATTCATGAAATTAAATTGCCCTTAGATTACCAGGCCCTTGCACGAGATCAAGAAGAAGACGAAGAGCTGCAAACTCTCCTGAAGGAAGGTTCGAGCCTCAAGCTGCAGAAGCGCAGGATGGCAAGCGCAGATTGCGAGGTATACTGTGACGTGTCCGTAAGTACTCGCCCATTTATAACTCGGCCGTTTCGCAAGCAGGTCTTCGACACGCTTCACAACCTCAGCCATCCAGGAGTCAAGGCTACGGTACGACTGATATCACAGCGGTATGTTTGGCCTGGTATTCGCAAGGACTGTCGACAATGGGCGAAGGAGTGTCAAGAATGCCAGCGAAGCAAAGTGACCAGGCATACGACATCACCTCCAGCAGCATTCCAAACACCTTCAGGGCGTTTCCAGCACATCCACTGTGATTTAATTGGTCCTTTACCCTTATCTTCTGGCCACAGGTACTGCTTGACCATCGTCGATCGAGTCACCCGCTGGCCTGAGGCGCTCCCACTCGAGGACATGACCGCCGAGACCTGCGCTGCAGCATTGACAGCCGGGTGGATAGCGCGCTTTGGGTGTCCTGGAGCGCATTACAACCGACCGCGGAAGGCAGTTCGAGTCGCAGACTTTCAAAGATCTGGCCGCGCTCATCGGTGCAACACACCACCATACCACAGCCTATCATCCAGCAGCTAATGGATTAGTCGAGAGACTTCATCGCCAGCTCAAAGCCGCCATAGTCTGCCACAACCACTCGAACTGGACTGAAGTACTGCCGTGGGTTCTTCTGGGCATCCGCAGCGCTTGGAAGGATGACCTCCAGGCATCGACAGCAGAATTGGTTTATGGCGAGCCACTACGCTTACCTGGTCAATTCCTCACCATGAGTCCAGAAGAAGCAGTTGACACCGACAGCGTTATCAGTAGACTTCGCGCACACATGAGGAAGCTAACCCCGCAGCCTACGTCTTGGCACACCAGTTCCAGCAAGAACTTTCTATATACCCAAGGACCTAAGAACTGCAACTCATGTCTTTCTGCGTCAAGGACCTGCAAAGAGGCCACTACAGCCACCATACCAGGGTCCATACAAAGTACTTCGACGTGCCGAGAAAACCTTCGACATCGAAGTCAATGGGAAGACGCAAAGAGTCACGATCGACCGCCTGGAAACCTGCGTACATGGCCAAGGAAGACTTCAGCATGACAGAAGAACACCCAGCTACCGAGGGGCAACGCGCGCAGTATAAGACCAGAAGTGGACGCACCGTTCGCTTCCCCACAATACTATCGCCCGTAGTAACGGGCTAGGATTCCTACCACTTCAAGAACACAGAACCTAGATTATAATGATCCGTGGCTGCTGAGAGGTAGAATTCAATCGCGACATATGAATAACAGAGTTTATTATGTATATATTTTAGTAGAGAGAGAATTACAGGGAATAGACGCCATCTTAGGGCATTATTGCTCATGTATCGTCGGAAAACGGACCTTGGGCTGTTGTTCCCATATTATATCTATTATTTGGTTCCTGGGGTGGGGCAGATATCAAGATGATCTGTCTCCCCCAGCCCAGTTCTTAGATATCATAATACGACATGACCAAGAAAATGAAAGATATGATGACCGAGAAAGTGACTGATACAAATGTTTTACTTGTACCTTTATTATATCATCTTAATATTTGTATATATTAAGTATGTAATAAATGATTATTATACATTTTATTTATTTTTCCCTTCTATAAATGACATGAGAGATCCTCAACAGCTTGACTGCCCACAGAAAAATAAGACCTCAGTCTGAGGCCTATTGTCAGTTACCTTATACATACATATAATGTTCTACGGAACCAATACGCGTTGCGGCGTGACGGGTATTTGTCCCGAACCTCGTTTCCACGTCCTGCAGCGTGATGGGCAGGCTCAAATTGTTAATAGAAAGCATATTTACCATAAAACGTGACTTATTACGTATACTTAGATGACGGAATTGTCATAGATTTTTATTTATTTTTGGAACCCGATATCTTGGCTTCGATATAGTTTACATCAAAAAATCTTTTTTTGGTTGTCATTCTCAATTATAGGACTATTTTTAGAAAGTAAATTCGTTAGTGGCCGCTGAAAAAAAATCATGCCAAGTCCCGAACAAAATTACCCAAACCCCTTTAGTAAGGCTGCTTGCGTGCGTGTCGTGATTTTCAATCAAAATGGTGCGAAAATTTCATCGTTACCGCACAGCGTATAGATAGATAAAGATATAAAATAATAAAAAAACGTGCCAACAGGTCATAAAAAGTAACCTGAACCTAACTTCTTTTCTTCCTTCAAGTCTTTCCGGGCGGTAATAAAAAATATAACTTGAACCTAACTTATTTTCTGCCTTCAAGTCTTTCCGGGCGGTAATAAAAAAAATATAACCTGAACCTAACTTCGTTTCCACCCTCAGTCATTCCGGGCGGTCTTAAAAAAAATAACCTACCTAACTACTACTATATGATCTTAGCTTCTCAATATACAAAATTTAACACTCAAAAAATTTACAATTTCGGAAACGTTGTTTATTTTTAGACCAACCGCGAATTGAACCAACCACGAATTGGATATTTTTTGGAACTTTGGACCAATCGCGCCTAAACCGTGTCAGTGATGTCTACAGCGAAGTGCTGGGCGGGGTGGGGTGCGATATTTGAAATGAGTGCGGGACGGTGAGTGACCGATGTGTACGTTAGTACTACTTACTATTCTGTGGCGCTACTGTTTTCGCTACACTATATGGTATTACATAAACATTTATAAAAATATTACTCGAAAGAACATTCTTCGCGAAAAAATATTGAAGAACTTGTCCGCGGTAAAGTGCCATCTCGTGGCAGGCCGTGAGAACTAAAGTATTTAATTAAAGCGCCATCTAATTACATATTATATGTAATGGAAAATGGAAAAAATGTAGTGTACCTCATACGGCTATGTTGCGCGCCCCGCCTCCGCACGCAATTTACATCACAACCAACTGACTGATGTTCCTTCACACACATAATATATAGATAGAAGTTTGAGCAGAGTGCCATTAGTCCGTGCACTCAGCAGCGGTCCGCACACCTCGACGTATCCGGGCATATTGCCAGCCGCCCGGTGCAACAGCCCATTTTATATGGAAGTAGTGGGGAGGCTATCGTAACGTCACTTTGACATGTCGTCTATTTTGTCAAATAATAGATGGCGTTACTATAATTGGTATCCCATGCCCACGGGAACCATTTTTTCCGGGATAAAAAGTAGCCTATGTGCTATTCCAAATTTGCAAATTTCATCGAAATCCGTCCAGTAGATTTTGCGTGATTGAGTAACAAACATCCTCACAAACTCACATCCAAACTTTCGCATTTATAATATTATATAGTGTGCAGAACAACTACGCTCTGCTACCAGAAAATGTGCGCAGAGAATCCGGACAAACGAAGCGGCGGGAAGAATTCTGTACCGGAACTTCACCGGGAAAAAACCACCGGTAAAAATAAGTACCGGGAAAAAATCTCCACGCGGCACCACGTTTGCCCGACTAAAACCTAACTAACTTAACGCAGTCTGCTACCACCGTAGCTTATGAAGGGAGCTACAGGGCCCTATATGATAACCTAACCTATAAATTAACTACAATTGAACTTACCAAACTAAATCTTCTTTCTCTTCGGATCCAAACTTGAGTGTCTTCGGGAAGGGGGAATTCCTAATCACCCTACCTAACCCTTGAGATCTCAATTCCCCAGAACAACTAAATAGATTTCTTCCCGTAGTTTCACTCGGGAACAGCCAGATGTGAACAGCCAGCCACGTTTCACCTCTCACAAGAAAAAGTCACAATAACAGAGTTTTTCACAAACACAAATTCAATAGTTATTTAACAAACAGGAAATTCACAATTATCACTCAAACTAAACAACAAGCAAAAGACGCGAGACCGCTCCGCGTATTAAAATCAAACCGATATCGCCCTGGACAATGCAATGGCGGACCACACGCGACGCCATCCACGCTAGCAGTGTGAGAACCCCAAAACGCCTGGCGGCGATAACAGGAAACGCCTGCGTTTAGTTTTACCCAATATATTACAAACATCCCCCCGTCCCGGTCTGGAGAAGCAGACCGCTAGCTTACTCTACGGGAAGGCGGGCGAGAGAGGTCACACCTCTCCTTAAAATCGAACCGTCGACCAACACTCAGCCACACGCGGAGTGCCATCTCCGCCAAGAATCAAACGTAATATGCGAGCTCGTCGCCAAAGCAATGAGGGCAAATTTGCCTCTTTTAACAATACTAAATCACCCTCCCTGGGAGGCTCAGTCCTGTCTGTCCACTTCACTCTTTGCTGCAGCAAATGCAAATATTCAAGCGACCAGCGACGCCAAAAGTCCTGGCTCATTTGCTGCAACATTTGAAAACGCGACAACCGATATACGCGTTCATCCTTCCACGGGTATTCGGGCAGGGCATTCAACGGCTCCTCCCACCAAAAAATGACCAGGGGTGAGAGCTTCCAAGTCATTTGGATCTGGAGATAGCGGACAGAGAGGACGAGAGTTGAGGACCGCCTCAACTTTACAAAACACTGTGGCCAGCTCTTCAAAAGTTAGAGCCGTTTCTCCGATAATGCGGCGGGAGGTGGGTCTTTGCGGATTTCACAGCCGCTTCAAAATCCCTCCCCAATGGGGGCAACTTGGGGGACTAAACTTCCAGGTTATTCCCCTTTGGGCAGCAATTTGACTTAAACTAGTACAATGTTTATCAATAAACACAGAAACATCCTTAAGATAATTTACAGTTCCTTTATAGTTTGTGCCATTGTCAGACCTAATAAGGGAAGGTAGACCTCGACGCGAAACAAAGCGATCCAACGCGGCGACGAAGGCCTCCGTAGTCAGAGCCGATACCACCTCCAAATGGACAGCCTTGGTGGCCAAACAAACAAATACACACAAATAGCCCTTCACAATACGGGCATTACGAAAGGGAGAAGCCTTGATCGAAAAGGGACCGGCAAAATCGGTTCCAACGCCGTCAAACGGTCTCGAAGGTCGGATTCGATCAGCGGGCAAATCACCCATCTGTGGTTGCATCGTGGATGCCTTCAACCTATAACATGCAATACATCGAAACAGGACACTACGGATTGCTCTTCGGGCAGACAAAATCCAAAACTCGCGTTGCAAAATAGCCAACAAAGCATTGCACCCAGCATGGGCGTTACGAATGTGTCGATCAGACACCAAAAGCTGCACCAAGGGTCCGCCCTTGGGCAACAACAGAGGATGGCGAGTCTCATATGGAAGATCCGCCTTCCGGAGCCTGCCTCCAACCCGAAGAAGCCCATCCGAGTCGATGTACGGGTTCAAACGAGCGACCGCGCCCTTTCAACTTAGCGCGTCCGTCGCGCAAAATACGAAGCTCTGACTCAAAACGTCCGGTCTGCACGGCACGGACCCAATGCAACAATGCGCTCCGGCGCTCTTCTGCACCTGCAATCGGCTCCAACCGCTTTGCCTGTGGGTTTCTACAATTATGTATGAAACGCTTAATCCAACTGGTAACACCCAGAAGCTTATCCAAACTGCTATACCGAGCAAGTAGCCAATCCGGCTCCGACGTCGTCTCAGCGACTACAGCATGTACACGGAGCCCAGTCAAACTCAAAGAAGTAACATCTGTCTGACAGACAGGCCAAGAAGTTTCTGATCCCATCAGCCACTCTGGACCCCACCAGAGCGGGTGTGACACCAATTCTGGTGCCGTACAACCTCGGGAGGCACAGTCCGCTGGGTTAAGCTCTCCCGGCACATGTCTCCATGTTATATCAATTCCGATATTCTGGATTTGGGAAACCCGATTTCCCACAAAAACCTCCAGGGTATGTGGGGCCGCGCGCAACCATGCAAGCGCGACCTGGCTATCCGACCAGGCGAAGATGTCCCGTATCTCGACCGTGGCCGCCAGCTCACATGCAACGTGATGCAACAATTTAGAGAGAAGGTGAGCTCCACTCAACTCAAGCTTGGGAATAGTCAGCCTAGTCCTGATGGGGGCGACCTTGCTCTTCCCTAACAAAAGCGAGACATTGACCCGGCCATCGGCGTCAACTGTCCGCATATAGACTGACGCGGCGTAGCCTCGCTCCGACGCGTCACAAAAGCCATGCAGGCTGGCTCGATATTTCCCGGGGGCAATATTCGACGAGGCAAGGCAATCCGATTGACTTCCTTAATCGATGAAAACAACTCGAGCCAATCATCCAATGGAGGACCAAACAGCGGCTCGTCCCACGAGACGCCCAAAGTCCAAAGTCTCTGAAGAAGACACTTTGCAGAGAATATCACTGGACTGATCCAACCGCTTGGATCAAACATACGGGCTATTACGGACAACACCGTTCTCTTAGTCCAGACCTTTGGTATTTCCAAGTCCACTTGGAATGTAAAAATATCGGTTAGCGGCTGGTACTGCATGCCCAGCACCGCTATCCTGTTGGGATCATCCACATCCTCAAACAGGTGAGGGTTCTGTTGGTGATCCTCCGGGATCCCTTCTAGAACTTTAGGCTCATTAGACAACCACTTACGTAGCTCGTAGCCACCTGTCTTCAATATTTCAATCAATTCATCCCGCAGTAGGAGGGCCTCCTCAATACTTTGGGCTCCGGTGCACACGTCATCAACATACAAGTCACGTGACAGCACGGAAGCCCCACGGGGAAAGCGGATCCGTTCCCGCTCTGCCAATTCAAGCAATGATCTGATGGCGATATAGGGACTAGATTTCAAACCATACGTGTTTGTGTTGAGTTCATACACCGTCACAGGATCCTCAGGGCGCTCACGCCAGAGTATCAACTGGAATCGCCTGTCCTCAGGATGTATGACTGTCTGGCGGAACATCATCCGGATGTCCGCACCAAAAACCACTTGATGTCTTCTAAAGTTCAAGATGATGTCAATTATGTCCCTATGCAATTTGGGACCCGAATGCAAACACAGATTCAACGAAACCCCGTTCGAAGTGGGTGCGGACCCATCAAAGACAGTCCGCAACTTACCCGTTGAGGCCTTCACCACCGCGTGGTGGGGCAAAAAATAATGCTCAGTTGAGCTCCAATCAACTCGAGCCGGAGACATGTGACCCAAATCCTCGTACTCGCGCATAAATTCAATATATTTATCGCGAAGTACGTGGTCACGCTGCATGCGTCGCTCCATGGACAGCAGTCGTTTCTCCGCAAGCGCCCTACTTTGCCCTAGGCTAGGACGAGAGGCAACAAAGGGTAACCTAGTTACAAACCGACCGGAGGGCAACCTCTCCGTGGTCGATCGAAAAAGGGCTTCGCACTCAGCGTGTTCCGGATCCATCCTGGAACTCATAGGTGGCTCCTCCACCTCCCAAAACCTTTGCATGGTCTTGGCCAAGGACGCAGATGCGACAACCGGTGGCTCCTCCGCGGTGCCATTATCAAACACAGGGCCCATCAGGGCAAAACCAAAAATCGTAGACACTGCCATCAGTGAAGACGAACCCAGAGCCTTCTGTGTACCCAACAAAATCCAACCCAATACGTCCGAGCCCAGGAGCAAGTCCACTGGGCCGGGATGAAAGACAAAGGGGTCGGCCAAATCCAGACCCGAAACCAAAGACAACACACCCGGCGGTATGTCTGTCGAGGGGTGCCAACCCGCAATGGTATCCATTACCATAGCCGAAGTCGTGATCCTCATTGTGGAGGACTTCAGCGAAGAAAAGGTGACAAGTGTCTGGCCCGTCAGACACTTCACTTGTATGCCACCAACTCCAAGAAGTGGCACAGGCGAGTCTTCCACGACTAAACCTAACTGGCGTGCCACTCGAGTGGTAACCAAACTGCTTTGAGCCCCTGAGTCCAACAGAGCTCTCAAATTCATGGCTTCCCCCCCACGACCCCATACGCGGACCACCGCGGTAGGGAGCAGAACCGTCCGCGGCTCTGTCCCAGCAAGGGAGCAAGCTAGTTACGGGCTCCCCACTCTCTCCAAACCAGGGGGCGCCACTGACCCGGATAATATGTCGGGCGAGTGCACATCCCCATCTGAGGGGGTAACCCGCGGCCCGGCCATACCTATGGTACGGCGGGTGGTACTCCAGCCGTGGGTACTCGTGCAGCGGTGGAGAAACCGCTGCGGCTGCATGTGTTGGGCATTGGTAACCCGCGTGGAGGGGGTGTCCCCACTCTCACGTCCGATCTAGGGCCCCCGCCCATGGGGGCCCTATCCGGGGCCTGGCCAGCCACATACTGGCCACGACCTTGGGGCGCGTGGTCCCGGTCCGCCAAGACCCGCGCCGGTACGCGACCACCCTCCCGAGGGGGGGTGCGACGAGCGAAGCCGCGTCCTCCTTCCGATGGTGGAGGGCTTCGCGCAGGAGCGCCCCCGCCCATAGGGGACCCCTGCCTCAACAACCGGGGGCCATCCCCGTTTCGGTTCATGCAGAGCATCACGTGGTGCAGCCCACGGCATGCACTGCATGGTATGGCATTGGGACAGTCACGTGCATAGTGACTGCCCAAACAATAAAAGCAAAGTTCATGCCGCTTTGCCATGCGGCGCCTATCTTGTACTGGCAGTCTCTGCCAGTCCCTGCATTGCAGCAGGCTGTGGCCCATCCGGCCACATTGCAGGCAGTCCGCGTCCCCCGCGACTGCTGCCGTGTGTGCAACCCGCACACCAGCTCCACGCGGTGGCGGTTGCCGTCCCTGTTGGGGCCTCCCTCGCCATGAGGGTTCCAAGGGCCTACGTTCAGGCGCTCTGGATGGCGCTGAGTCCGTCATGGTATTCTCAGCCGCCCGTGCCTCAAACTCCAAAAACTTCACCAAGTCAGTGAATGTCGGTAGGGTGGTGCTATCCCGTTCCGCATTCTCGCGCTCAAATCGCGAGCGGATGTCATTGGGTAATTTGCCCAATACAATGTGCACCAGCAAAAAGGACCATTGGTCCACCGGCAGCCCCAGTGTGCGGAGCGCGTTACAGGCCACTGTAACGGGCGTGAGCAACTGCAGGCGCAACTGTGCCCTGTTGGCCACCTTGGGCAGGGCCATCAACTGTGCGGCGTGCGCATCCGCTAACAAACGTAAGTTTTGGTAGCGGGAGTTCAATAACTCCCAAGCCGTATCGTACTGGTCGTCCTCCACCCGGAGGTGCTGGATGAGCGACCGCGCTTCATCCTCAAGAGTGGAGAGGAGGTAGGCCATCTTCTGGGCCTTCGACAAATCCTGTCGTGCTACGACCAGGGACTCAAACATATTTTTATATGCTACCCACTCCTCCATCCTACCCCCAAAGTGGGACAGCTGAAGGGTGGGGAGCCGACCAGTAACCGCTGGTCCTTCCTGTCTAACAGGTGTGCGAGGGGCTGGTCCGCCAGCCTGTCTCGCCCTTATTGCGGTCACCGCCTCCGCGATATCATCGTGCAGACTCAGGATCTGGTCCATGTCCGCCATGTGACCTGCGTAGGCCTCCGGGGCAAGTTCGGCTTCGGTAAGCACCACCATGGCCGCTTCCGCGCTAATCAATCGTGAGTGGAGGTGATCCGCTCTTAGCAGTATGGCGCCCTCCCTGTCCTTCCGGGACAGGAGTCCTCCGGCCGTCACAAACCATCTCAATTCGTTGGCGAGTGTCGCCCTAGCATTGGAGGCCTTCGCCATCGCGTCAAGTCACAAACAAAAAATAACAAAAGGTAAATAAAAAACAACAAAATCAAGCAACTACACGAAGAACCGCGGTAGGTATGAGAATGGCACAAACCCGGAACGCACGGTACAAACCGCAAACAAATACAAAAAAGGTTACAAATATTCTTATACAAACAAACTAAGAAAAATCTAATAATTTTTACAAACAATTAATTATTTTTTACAAACGAACAAATAGAGGGTAGATAAACTACGCTCTGCTACCAGAAAATGTGCAGAACAACTACGCTCTGCTGCCAGAAAATGTGGCAGAGAGAATCCGGACAAACGAAGCGGCGGGAAGAATTCTGTACCGGAACTTCACCGGGAAAAAACCACCGGTAAAAATAAGTACCGGGAAAAAATCTCCACGCGGCACCACGTTTGCCCGACTAAAACCTAACTAACTTAACGCAGTCTGCTACCACCGTAGCTTATGAAGGGAGCTACAGGGCCCTATATGATAACCTAACCTATAAATTAACTACAATTGAACTTACCAAACTAAATCTTCTTTCTCTTCGGATCCAAACTTGAGTGTCTTCGGGAAGGGGGAATTCCTAATCACCCTACCTAACCCTTGAGATCTCAATTCCCCAGAACAACTAAATAGATTTCTTCCCGTAGTTTCACTCGGGAACAGCCAGATGTGAACAGCCAGCCACGTTTCACCTCTCACAAGAAAAAGTCACAATAACAGAGTTTTTCACAAACACAAATTCAATAGTTATTTAACAAACAGGAAATTCACAATTATCACTCAAACTAAACAACAAGCAAAAGACGCGAGACCGCTCCGCGTATTAAAATCAAACCGATATCGCCCTGGACAATGCAATGGCGGACCACACGCGACGCCATCCACGCTAGCAGTGTGAGAACCCCAAAACGCCTGGCGGCGATAACAGGAAACGCCTGCGTTTAGTTTTACCCAATATATTACAAACATATAGTATATATATATATAGTATGTTATTATTTTATTATTTACTATATGGGGACGCCAGCGCGAGCACCAGACGGGTGATCACTGATCAGTCCACTTATGCTGCACGTATGCACTTCTCTTCTTGCAGCGGCATATGCAGGACATTCTGCTACTAAGTGAAAGCTAGTTTCTTCTTCTTCCAGACAGCTGGGATATATAGGATCGTCCATTTGCTTAATCACTGTCATATATAGTATATAGTAAGTATGGATTGTTAGCAGGAGTGCAATCCCAAATTAGGACTAGCTACTAGCTTTGAAGATAAATCTAATAAGTATTTATTTATTATACCTATTTGGAAAACTAGGACTTTACAATCAAATTTACATTGTAACAACAATATTAGCAACAGTAAGCCACTTAAAAGTTTTCACATCTTGGTATATTTAAACCAGATTGGTATTATTAACCATAACCATAACCATATTGTATTAAATTACCATTTTTAAGAATATACATTCTCAAAAATGGTAATTTAAAGATTCACCTTCGACGATTTCTTATGTAGATATTTTATAATTTCTGTATTTTTGAATGCTTACAGATAAGTATAATATTATTTGGTTCTTACCTCTTAGTTTTTGAAAGTAGGTATTAAGAGCTTCATTGCACCCCATAACACAATACAGTTCGCGGGATATCGAAGTTTCTGACGTGACATTCTGAAAGAATTTTTTTTAATTACAATTAACTCTACATTGGAACAAAAATGAACAGGAAGTCCATAAGGAAGGCCGCTTTGCCCTATAGCAGTGGGGACATTGAAATGATGAAAATTTATATTGTTTAAATTACGAGTATATCAAAAGCTTTGAATCGGCAAAAAATTCGCAACATAGATTGGTACATAAATCTTTAAAATGTGGTGTAGTTACTTACGCAAACAATTTGGCAGGATTTTTCCAGTCCTTGCCGCCAAAGATTGCATCCCAATGTGCACTGCAAATAAAAGAAAATACATACAATTTAAAATAAAAATTGCATTGCTGTGCGTTTTTCATATACCAAAGTAATTAAGTACATTAAAACAATCTTAATCAATTTTGACTCCCAAGATAAAACACTACAGATAAAATGTAAATTTTTGGATTAATGATGACAGGATGTAAGTTATTTGTACTCTACACCAATTACCACCTAATGGTGCGGGTTCTAATCCAATTAACTGGCATCTGACTAAACAGCATGCGTTTAAAAAATATCAAAAGTCGGGGTCAAAGAGTGATAAATAGGTTTGTTTGGTTCCTGTTTTGTAATTACTTTCATGTGTGTAATAGCTTTTGAGGAAAGAGATTTCGCGTGTGTTTACATGCCAGACGGAACACATGTTCATCTTGCGACTTCGTCTAAACAATCTGCACAAAACATTCGACGCTTTAAGTGCTTTGACTTCGAGGGATAACTTATCTGTATTTTATCTCCATTTTTTGGGTGACTTCGTGAGAAAGTAGTAAGAAGTTAATGTCTGCTCGTGCAGCGTACGATTTGTAACGGATTTTCACGGTCGAAAGACGGCCTTTACGGAATAGTGAGTCGGAATGAGAAACGGACAGGATATAGCCGGTGGGACCTGTCTTGACTCCTCCCTATTTTCTTTAATTATTTTTTGCTCTAGATAATAACTGTGTGATATGATATTACAGGACGACCAAAAACTGTTTAAGTACTAAACATACTTATTTACGCGTAAATTTTGCTTATCTCGCCCAGACAAATTATTCAGATACATATTGTGAAATTTCAATAAACCAAATGTCGTGATGACACCAATATTTCAACTATTATAGCGTGTTGAAATAATTTATTAGATAAATTCAATTAGCATCTCTGTGGGCGTCCTTCACTGTAATGAAGTTATCAACCAACTGCCAGCGACCAATTATTCTATTTGGGATCACGAATAGATAATGTTCTGTTTACAAAACATGAGTACTAATCAATTGAATGTGGCATTATATAACTTTATTGAATTGGGTTGATTCAGATCTCGCTGGGTTGCGGATATCCTTGAATCCATTCATCGCGTGGGACAAAGCGCCAGACAATTAAAACGGACATGCCAGACTAATGCCGGTTGGGAAATTCTGAAACGCCGCTCATCATCTCATATATATTTTATGTAATAATGAAAAGAAAATTTTGCTACAGTATTTTTCTTTTTACGCATAACTGCCCCGATCAAGTTACATTGGATATGCGGTCTTAATTTCCCTGGCCGCAGTCGTCGTCACCTAAGATATCGGTTGCAAATTCAGAGTAAGGCATTTGCTCTTAGTAGTGAAGAGTAGTAAAATATAAAAAAATAGCTCCAAACTACTGTATACGATTGCGTGGAAGGATTTAGAATCGCAACAAAATGACAAATGGATCCCGCTTCTAACTGGTTAATGTATCAATCTAAGGGAGAACCACAAAGAAAGGAACAGAGAAGACGTAACTTTCAATGAACACAGGGCCAGTTCCAGAATATACCAGCAGTAGACAGATAAGAGTGCGCGGCGATCAGTGCGGTTGTTTCGGGTGGTAATTGCGGGTCGCGCCCCGGCCGCACTCCCATTGCTAACTGGGACACACAAATCAGCGATTATGACGATCATCCTACACGCTGCTATGTATGTAAGGATCTGTTTCATTCGGTGTTGTCATCACAAAATATATCATGGAGTTTAAATTTACCAGCTATTTAAGTGTTCGATGCTTCAGATAATGCACTTAATTATTTCTATGAACTTAATCTTGATGGGCATGTTAATTAACAAGGTTGTCTTAGCAGTGAACGTGTAGGCAATAAAGTATTCTTCACTCTGAATATTGGTAGGGACGAGAAAACTTGTGGTTAACAAATATTCGAGGTTCATTAAATTCATTTCTTCCTCACATCGAAATGTCATCTGTAATTTATTGACATTCATAGTCCGTGGAGTTGCGTGCTGCATCCCTGGCTAACACGCTCTTCCGTCCTGTCTGTCATAACACCACGCCCAGGATACCCTCGCCTCATAGACGTAGCCGACGGACGAGCTCATTTCGGCATCTAACATGTCAATCCATATTAAGAATACTTATCGCCCCAATGATCTGGCGCAAGCGAACCGTTTCCAGCCCTTCGGCTGTGCTCCTTTGGCTATCCGCTATTATGTAGATGGGATCCTCGTTCTAAGAACGAGCGAACATGCAAAACATATAGGTACCTAGTCGAACTACGCTACCAGGTTTCATTAGAATGAAGAAGAAAATTTACATGGGAATATACTTTTGATACCTTCGAGGATAGAATTCGTAACCGTTTTCTTAATTTTAATTGACCTTATTTGCCTCTTAAATATTTTCTAACAAATTTTAATGGGACAATTCCTGGCCATGTATTCCCCATAAAGGCACGCGCGGCTCTTTAATGAAACAATGTAGTAAATACACCGAAAGCAATAAAAAGCTAAGTAAATTAGTGTCTAATTAGCCAGCATCCTGTCTCGTGCTCGTAATAACAAAACAATAGCTCTCCCTGCAGTCATTACGCTGGGTGGTTTCGGAAGCTGGTCGGAAGTCCAATTGGGAGCAGGCGACGCCGGATGCACGGCGATGTGAAAGCACTCGCTCATTTACTAGTTAATTGTCGTATATGCATTGTTGTGACAGTTTTAAAATATCACTAAACGGATATGAAGATCGCGTAATTCATTTCTGCTCGTTGCCAGTGTTAAATAATAACAAAACAAAAAGACGTCGCTGAAAGAGTCGTAAAGTTTTTAATAAAACCTGTGACTAATCGAAGTCTTACCTAAAGCAAAGGTTTTGTCTAGTCCAAGGACTAAACATTATTCAAAATGTCCGCAAAACTAATCACGACCAATTTATTTATTAACATAGTCCTCTTTTCAAACCTCAAGCTATTATGACGGATCAAAAGACAGCCAGGGCAAACGTCCTAAGGTCAGATATTAGCGAAACCAGCATATTTGCGCTACATTTCGTTTATGAATCATAATGTAATGTATAATCACAATTTATGATTCACTGACTATGACTCTCAGGGTTTCTGCATGTAAGTATCTGTACCTTATTAAAACAAATTTAAAAAAGTATTATTGAAATTTAAAAGTTATGAAATATTTTTTAACAAAACATTGATAAGTAATCTTCTATTTAGTTGTTATTGCGGAAAGATTCGTGACCAACAGCTATTTTTTCTCAACAGTTTGGCGCCAGTGAGAATCGTATCAAATGCTGTTTTTCCTAACGATCGGCACCGACCCCAGATAAACTGTAAGATAAGTTCCATTTATATGATAGATAGATTGTTGGCAAGTTATTTACACGAGTCAATCAGCTGTTGTTATTATTATGAGTGCGTGCTTTTGCAGATCTCCAACTAATAACAGATAATTATTCGATATCTTCTCACTACATGTGGTTCTAATTAGATTGTTAGATATTAAAGCAACATAATTTATCAAATACCTATTAATTTACATTGATTCATGTGTCAATTTTGTTTAGTCAAAGCAGTTTCAATTTAATTAACATACCTTATTAATGTAATCTTGAAGCTTTTTTAAAAGTAGTTCTAATAAATATAGGAAAACGATTATTTCTGTAATCAGGTTGAAGAGTTCTAGCTTAGTTTTATATGAAAACAATTTTAATCAATATACTAATAGTTAGGACTGAAACCACAGGAGTAGACACCCATTTGTACTGTTCTTAAAGCATAATGAGAGGGAATAGGTAATCCATAAAACAAGAAATTCGAAACCCGAATGTATAAAATTTCAAATTTCAGAGGAAACACGGCACCAGGTCACGCGTTAGCCCACGCCAACCACTTGGCTCCCAATTGGATAATGCTGAGGCGAATTGGGGCCCACCGGCGCGCTTCCCGCCTAGCCTCTCGTCATTTGAGGGCTCTCGGCTCTCCAGTGCTGTTCACAGCTGGCCTTTATCTGCTGAAATAATCCGTAACAGAGACATTTAGTATTCATAGAAAACAAATTGAAGTGAAGTAAGTAGCAGCACAGCTACACTTCTTGCTGCTATTTATCATTTCGAGTCAAAGGAAGAAAGTACTTTAGCAATGAAAGATACACCCAAACTACATTGCAGCCGTTGAGAGTCCAATAAATGGACAATAAATCAAAACACTTTACAATGGTGGAGTGCACTCGGGCAATTTCGCTCAGCGGACGGTATGAGGGGTGGGGGACGTGGGCTGGAGACTGAACGGGCGCAGCGCGGGCGCAACTCCACAGCAACTCGGAGCCGCATCTAATGAGGAAATAGGAATTAGCGGGCCACGGAGCTGACTGCACTTCTACGTGATAACCAATCATTTCAATGTGTTAATTCGAACTGCTTATCTTATTTATTTAGAGGATATGATTGCTAGTGCAAGTATATTCTTACTTGATCAGAGTTTTATCTAAGCTTAGTAGAATAATTCCGGTGAAGGAAAATATCGTGAGGAAACCTGCACTCTGGTTGATGATTATCAGCTAGTGTGTGAAATGGTGAAGGCAACAGCAAACCACTCCATTTAAATTGCCAAGAGAGTCGTTGTGTGTTTTTCATTCCGTATAATGACCACACACCACAACCACATTTATGAGAAAATACGACTAAAGAGAGAGTAGAATAATGGGTATCACAAGGATGATCTACGATAAAATATTGATGTCTTCTTAAAAACTTAATGTCTTCTTCTAAACGACAAAAAATACAACAGCACAGGTGAGAATGAGAAATTCTACATACCATCGAAGTTAATATAGAATTATAGATTCTTCTCGTTCTGAACCTAAGAAATACAATAGTATGAACTAGCTAGCTGGTCTCCCAGCTTCAGCTTAGAAAAAATACATCATCAAGTGGGCGGATAAACTTCAATCATCTTCAAATAGGCGATGGACTGCAACTAGCCAACCTTTCGCTATTTCGGAATACCACAACAAGGCAAATGAGAGATAGGGATAAAGATGTGAAAATATATTATACATTGGTACTATATTGTATATCTTAAACCGATACCAAATCATACACTCCTTTACTATATACTACTTTTGAATGGAGGTATACCTTTACCTTGTAGATAAAGGTATGCTTACATAGTTTTAAATAAAGTATTTAACGACAGTGCTTGGCACAGAATAAGTAAAGGTACTACGGCAGGAAGTATCTTGAGCATTAGATGTATTTGATATCACAATGACTAGATACAAGCTGCATCTCAACAGTTAAACTGTCTGGCTCTCAATTAAAGCTAGACGTTACTAACATACGGAATGTCGGGTAACGAAACTATTAGATTAGCCTAAATTGAAATAGATAAATTTAGCCCAAGAAGAATATGTGGTACGTATTAACCACACGCCAGTTTTCGGCACAGACTATAATGATATTTCCGCTCGCTTCGATCTTTACAGATTTCTCTGTTTCTCTACATTCATTACAACTCTCCTCATGCATGTTCGCTGGTTACGGATACTACTTACTAACCAATATTTTTTAAAAGGTCAGTAATCTGATCGCATTACTTTCGTCCAGACCATATAACCATATGAAATCAAAATTCCCACAGGAGCGGACCCTTAGAGAGCTAGTACGGTCAACAACACATCAACCTAGCTTTTATTGCAAATTAGCCGCTATTAACTAAAACCGCATCCATCAACTAATGATGGTGTTAGCCATGGCACTGCCCTGGCAATAATTGTCCGTTAGTTTAACTAAAAATAACCAAATGTAATCAGTGGGCAAGGGCCGTCGAGTGCTCTCGTATCGCGTATATCTCAATTAGCAGCACAATTGAAGGGCTCACGCGCCTGCGCGTCGTACGCTTCATTGGTGAAAGTTCTCGTGTGAAAGGACACATCATAACTTCATGACTTATGAAATAGATTGCATGTTACGTCACCTCGTATCGGACTACTTTCGCCTTGGCAATAGATGCTAATATTTTTTTTTATTTGAAACTTATTAGAAATTGCCCGATCAAAGATCATTCTTTGATCGTGCAATTTCTAATTAGCTTCAAATAAAATAATCTACCATTATCAAGTATTTATTTTCCTTTTTATCAAATACCTTGCTGCACCCCGAGGAGGCTTCGCTACACACCGTGGAAATTCTTCATAATATTTATTTTTATATGCACCTAACTGTCTTTGCATTACTTATTTATTTAATTGCTATGAGAACTGTTATTTTTAGAATTTTTCAAGTCAAACGTTCAAAATATGTCAACAATAACATTAACAAATGAAGTTCGTTATAATACTGGTAGTTGGGCATTAGAATATTCATGACTTCACCTGACGCCAAAGGCCGCTCTCATTACCAGCGTTCAACACTGTTTTGATGGTTTTGCTCTACTGACTTAACGAATAAATTATTGTAATCTATTCACCTTCCAATATGTTATTAAATTTCCCACACTAACAGTTAAATATTCATAAGTTTTCAATATGTGATTTTCATATTATTTATAGTTTATTTTAGTTTTGACGGCTCTACATTTTTAATCTCTAAATAGTAAAATAAAGAGTGTCCTCTTTATTTTACTATTTAGATAGCGATGCGATCCATATTTAACCCAGTATAGTATTGCTGCAAAAGTCCAGTACCAAAGATTACAAGACAAGACAAGAATACTTTATTAGCACACAAGATCACATTTCCAGATACACAAAGTAACTTATAACTAAGAAAACTTATAACTAAAAAGAAAGGAAGGATTACCTATGTAGCCAATAAAATATTTCAAACAACTATTATGGTCTAGTCTAGAACTCAGACTTTTTGTTTGTTCAATAATAAAACACAATCCACGACGCCCATATTTGAATTTAAAATTAAAAAGTAACGTTACCTGTTTCACACATAAATTATAGATCCGTTTAACCTTACTTCCGATGTGTGATTGTCCATTTCCTAATACAGCGCAGCGGAGCGCGGCGGGACCGGATTCCTTTACATGACTGATTTTGATGGGGAACTATGTTAACCGACGAGTGCCACACCGTAAAACAGGTACAATAAAATCCTTCTGATCCTGCCTTTTCTGAACAACAGAAATGCAACAGTTGGCTAAATATTTATAGCTCAAAATTGTAAATTAATTATAGCCGCATGCCAGCGCTCTTGGGCTTTACAACTTGTAATTTATTTTCTTAGTTTTTAGTTTATTTATAAATTAGATTAAGATTATTTACATTCCTTATTATATGTTTTATTTTCTGTTCATTCATCCAGTTTAAAGTAGAATTTATGTATTACGATGTCGAGATCTTAATTTATGTATTTAATGTTATGTAAAACTTTTTTTTTTAGTTTCATGATCTATGCACTTGCAAATCGAATTCAGCTCGTCTATAAAACGCTGGAGTGAAATGAATGAACTCTAAAATAGATTCGAGGGGAGCTGGCAACTAGCAGCTTCCTTCCTGCGCATCCGGCGCTCTCACGCGACCGCGATGGTGGATGACCACCACCCAGGATGTACCAATGGAAAGGGTGAGGCCGATGGGACAATCGCTTAAGCTTGGACCAGGGATACGCATCAATAAAGTGAGGGGACTACTAGAAGGCGATTAGTTTGTAGTGGCTCTATCAAGACTTACATACTCGTATTTTTGTCATACGTTAAAATTATATTAAAGTCACAAATAATTTGATGATAATCTTGTTAAAAAAAATTATTAACTAAGGAAACTAGGCAGTTAAAATATATTTATAAGGCATGTTCAAAACACCTCTCCTTGTATAAACTACTTATTTATTAGATGAAGGTGAGTGTTAACAGGAACTGCTCCGGTGTAAACAACTTAGATGCAACAAACATACCCAGGGCAAGTGTTGCAGTGCAGTATGCGCCAACGCACCACACCTTTGCACGTCGACGAGTGATGCTACCAACACACCAAATGAACTAGAGTCTGTTTCCGACTAAACCATATACAAAATGATGTGTAAAATTAGTTACTGTGGCTAAGTTTAAGTTATTTTATTCTTAACAAATTTAATTTTCTTCAGCAGCAATAGTATGTTTGGTTTTCATATATGAAAAGAAAAAAATGAAACTATTTTTATTTATAAAATACATACATACATATTATCACGCCTTTTTCCCGTGTCGCTAGTCTCTACTAGCGATTTATAAAATACCATTCTTCCTAAAGTACTTTTTTCTCGAAATTATGTTACCTATATACAAATTTGAAAGCAAAAAGAAGAGAAGACGATTCCCAATTAACGGTATTATACAGAGTAAATTTAAAAACATTGGCAAAATTTCTACTAGAAAAAGTACTATTGAATATGAGCAACTTGTTGTATGGTACCCACTCTATCTCAAAAATCAGGTACCATACTTTTTTACAATACATGCCCAAATGCATGGAACAGTGAACAGCTTTTTTTAAGAGATTTTTCAGATTTTTTTTTGAGATATCAGAGTCGTTTTCATATCGTGATCATAAGTACTTTCACCAGTAGAAAATTTTAAAAGTTTTTGAATATACCTGTATAAGTATACATCAGGCGTAATCACAAATAATGAAATTATTTCCTATCTGCATATCTTCTGTGTAGTACTTACTCCAGCAGACTATTTGCGTAATACTTGCCCGGCGACAAAGTAAAAACAATCGATAAAAGTGTAAGTACCTACCTACTTAGGTACACAAAGAATTTTAATGGCATGACAATTTTATCACAAGCATAATAATAAACAGTGTAATTAATTAATATTTCGCAGCTTGCCTATCTTAAGCTTTAAAAACAAATAAGTGTTATATAGAACCTACCTACCTAACTCCTGGAGATAAAGACAAGGTAGGTGGTATCAATAAGTTATTACGTATTTAAGTCGAGTTGATGTAAATATGGAAAATTATTACGGTTTGGAAATAATGTATTTAACAAAAAACGCTAGAAATATGGCACCAATAATAATAACGGTAACAAGTCAATTGACTTCGTTGATTCTAAATTCAAAACGAGGGGTGCGCGCGCGCCGCCGCCCGCCTTGTCTGGCCACTTCAATTTTTTGCGACGCACACAGTGGCGTAAATTGGACATAACTGATAATTTTGACATTAAACAGCAGTAACTGTCAGGGTTTGGCGGGAACCGAACGGTTTATGTCAGTTTTTGTGCTTTTGGGGTGATCGATAACAGAAATTGTTACGATACACAAGCTATTTATCTGAGACGCAGACGTAAACCGTAACGACGACGTAAGTCGTCTGTTCTGTTCTGTTCTGTTCTGTGCCCTCCCAGCCAGTGGTTAAACTGCAAGAGTTTAGGAGCTGGGTCCACCTCCGAGGAGTGTACTTTCCGCGAGAGAGCCGAGCCTGAGCGTTATGGACATTCTCGGTTTCGTGCCGTGGAGGAGTACTCCGCTCAAACGTGAAACCCTAATCCCCAACTCGAGAAACCAGTTGGGCACGTAGATAGGATTGGGAGTGTAGGGCGGGGCAGCCAGGAAATTGGAATGACAGGAGTTTTACAATCGACCGGATTCTAGCACCAAGCCAATAAATTAGGAAATAGATACTATACTTGGTGTGTAATATATACATGGAAGGGAATGAATTGGCTGCGTTGATGATACGGCCGGGTCTTCATGTCGCTTGCTTGATTCCTGTGGGTGCAGAAGATTTTAATGATGTCGTTGTCTGGTCCTGGGCGGTTCGTTTGGGGTTGGTGGTCTACGTCTTCTTTGGGTACTCATGGTTTCGTCGCTAGAGTTTCCTGGCGGGTCGTTGGTGTTTACTGTGACCTCCATTGGTTCATCTGGCTCTGGGTCCGTCTCCGTGTCTGTTTCAGAGTGGGCATAAATTTTTTCTGCTGCCTTTTTCATTTCTGATCTGTTTTTAGCTAATTCCGTCCATTCCTCCTTTGTTTTATTCGTGTAATGGCGTATGTCGTGGTTAAGAGACTCTTCCCAGGAATAAATGGGACGTCCAACTTTGCGTTTGATTTCTTTGTGATTGTAGGCTGCGTGAAGAAGGTGAGGGCTTGTTCGTCTTAATATATGCCCATAGTATGAAATCCTTCGTACTTTTACTATTTTTGTTATGGTTTTTCCTCCTAGTACGTCTTTTATTTTTCCTTTGGGTGGGTTTTTAGAGACGTCTAACATGCTACGTAATATTTGCACTCTCATATTGTCTGAGTCGGGATCGGTTTGCTTTAGTAAGCGCTGTTACGTTAAGGCCGTAGGTCATACAGGGTCGGATCACCATTTTATAGAGAAGCAGGGTAATTTTCCATTCGATTTTGTTGTTTTTTATGAAAGGTATTAGTGACTTAGAATTTTTGATGGCTTTTACGCAACGTGTTTTAAGTGTAGCCTTTCGATTGTGTGAGGCTGTTATGTACGTACCGAGGTATTTAATTTCTGCTACTGGTTCGATTGTTACTCCCCCAATGTTCTGCACGGTTGTTGGTCGGTTAAAGGGAAAAATGGGTCGCGAACTACCAATTTAGTTTTTGTTTCATTTATTGTGAGAGCCGACTGTTTGCAGTAAAGATTTTAGTTTTAGAGTGATACGGTTGAGAACCTCCAAGTCTTCCCCCATTAAAATTAGGTCATCCGCGTACGACAGTACTAGAGGTAGCGTTATTTCGGTATCCTGGTCGAGTTTTACTGCCTCGTCTTCCTCCTCGAGCGTCCTGAGAACGTCGTCTATGATTATGGTAAATAGTCTTGGGGATAGTGGGCAGCCTTGCTTTACCCCCTTGCCTTTGTTGATAGTATGAGATGATTGTCCGCACCATGAGATGAATGTTTTTTCATTCATACACGCTTTTATTATTCGGTTAGTAAGTGGCGCGCCTACTCTTGTTAAGAGTATATCTTTTAGAACTTCCAGACTGACATTGTCGAATGCTTTTTCTAGATCCAGTGCCGCTACAAACACAGTTGTTCCTTCTCTCCATTTTGTATCTAGTATCCGCCGCAGTGTAAATATATGGTCATCTGTTGATCTATTGTCTAGGAAAGCTGTTTGGTAGCTTCCAAGTGCGTCGGTTAAGGCATTGAGTTTTTTTAAAAGGAGGTTGGCGTATATTCTGTACCCAACGTTACAGATGGATATTTTCCTAAAATCGTTGATTTGTTTGGGGTGTGCTATTTTTTGTATTGGTACTTGTTTAGTGAGGCGCCATTCCTCGGGGACCTCGTTGGTTTGCCAGATTAATGCCATTGTTTTAGATAATTCTACTGTGAACTCCTCGGGGGCATATCTATACAGCTCCGGTACGATTTGGTCCGTGCCCGGCACGGTGCCATTTTTCATACTTTTTATAACGTTTTGTATATCTTCCGTGGTGGGTGGTTCCAGGTGGGATAGTTCCTTGCTTTTTTCCCCACGGTGGCAACTTGTTGACCCTCGCTCTTTTTTAAATCTGCAATCCAGTTGGACATCGGTATATAATATTTAGTCTGTGCTCTGGAGCATTTTCTTTTATGGCTACGAAAGTATTTATAAGTGATTTTCATACGCTTCGATTTATGAGCTTTGCTAAGCCCTTTGAAAAATAGTGCTACTTCTTTAGCTTCCTCGTTTTCAAGGGACTTTTTAAAGTTGCGGCGGGCCTCGGTCACCTTACTATGTAAAGTTTTGTTTTGAGGGTCTTTTGCTTTTAAGAAGATAGCTTTTTGCAGAGTAGCAAGTGCAAGCCTACTTTCTTTTGTTTTCGCGATTGGTTTTTGTAATACTTCGTGGGCCGCTTCTTTTAATATATTGTTTAAGATGTCCCATTTTAGTGGCTCGGAATTGGGGTTGAGTGATTTAATTGTTGTAATTTTTTTTTTTTATTATGTTATGATAAGCAGTTTCACGCGTGCCATCTTGTAATGATTCGTAGTCATATTGTTTGTAGTTAAATTTAGTTTTTTTAATATGAGGAGTTTCCGCATGCCTTGTTGATTTTGAGAAAGAGGATGTCCGGATGATGCCCCATACTAGTTTGTGGTCCGAGTGGACACTTAGGTTGTTTTCGCCCATTATGCTGTGAAAGTATATTCTCATTTTCATACTAGTTATGATGTGATCGATTTGCGATACCATTGTTGTTTTTTTATTGTCTGATTTAAACGTAGTACGACATGTAGATCTACCAAATGTGCTATTTATTGTGAGTTGTTGTTGTTGTATAAGGTTAAGAAGGTATCTCCCGTTTGTGTTGGAGTCCATGTGATAAAGGTTTTTCCCGATTTGCTTAGGAAAGAGCCCTTGACGTCCTTTTTCCCTATATGTGCGTTGAAGTCGCCTAATATGATAGGGTGTGCGTAGGTCGGAGCCTTCTGAATTAAATTCCCTATCTGCGTGAAGCAGGACATTGATTTTACTGGGACATGGGTTGTTATGATTAAAAGATATATTTGGTTTGTGACATTAGCGAGATTAATGCGAAGAAGTGTCGCAAAGGACGTTTTGGCTTTCGCGGTATACCTGAATTACTTCGTGATTTATGTCGTTCTTGATTAGTATTGCTACACCTCTGCGTTCTACCGTATTCTTTCCGCTACCTAATATCCAGTTATAGTGTTTGGATTTGTATTCTCCGTTAACAAGATGGGTTTCTTGTAGCCCTGCTATGGTTATATCACGTTCGGATAGCTCTTTATCAATCTTGATTTTAGTCTGTGTCTGTGCACAGCCTTTTACGTTCCAGGTCGCGATTGAAAGTGAGTTGTATGTCCTAGATATAGGACTTGCTAATGGTAAGGGAGGGACGGAGCCCATTAGGGCCGATTTGACTGTATATAATTTCGGATCCGCTTGATAATGGACTTTGTGTTGTATCTTGATAATTTGTTCTGCATTTATAGCTAGGTGGTGTTTTGTTGCCGGGTTCGCGGAGTAATTGATTATGTGCGTTGATTTGTACATTATTCTCATTTTGGGTAAGATTTGTAATGTCTGCGATGCTATCATAGTGGTTGTTTTCGAAGTATAGGTATATGTTTGCCTCCACTGGGCTTCCTGAAGGACGATATATGATTGGGTCTCGGTACTGTCCGAAGATGTGTACGTTAACTAGATAATACTCAGCTGCGGCAATTATTGCATCTTCGCCTCCCCAAAACCCGTCATCAAATTGCTTTTCGATGTATCTGTCAATCAGTAGGGTAGTGAAACCGCGTGCATGGAAACTTCTCACCCGATTGTTTCAGCCTACTCGTAGAACTCCCAGGTCGCGGGTATTTTTCTTCTTCTTCAGTCGATCACTGCACTTCTTTAGTTTAATGTTTATCGCGGATTTGTTGTTTTGGACCACAAACACATACGCAGCACAAGAAAAGTTGTTTGTTTGGGAATCGCTGGTAGCTAAGAATTTTTCACGACCCGGGGGCCGGAGTCAATAATACACAGATCGAAAAGTCACCGATTTTTATATTGACTAAAATTTATTAGACTTTGCACAAATTTGACACAAATATATAATCACGAAAGGCGAACTGTTTGTGCGAAAAACAGACTGCGAAGGCACAGCGACGCGGCAGTAAGTTGTCCTGAGTTTCAAAGGTGGAGTATAGGTACTATAAAGCAGTCTAGGTTAACAATCTAGGTTAAGATAGAGTTAATTGTGGCAAAATTTACAGTGTTGAGTTATATTAATTTTCCAAAATAGGTACGGATATGTGTACTGTTCACTGGCAAAATGAATTCAAATGATCGCATGCACTACAAAATTCTTCGTTCACTACACTTCTTTTATTTAATTTTAAAAATTATCGCGGATTTATATTTTGGGCCAGGGAAATTTAATATTTATTTGGAAATCACTGATAACTTAGAGTTCTTCACGACACGGGGGTCGGGGTATTCACTCGAGCGCTAATAACACTATTTTATTTTGATTTAATTGTATATAGATTAGATTTATTTAATTTGGCACAAATTAATAGTCACCGGTAGACTATTTTTCGAAAAACAATATACGAATGCACACAACACACAACACAGCGCGGCCGTAGGTAGAAAGGATAAATGTTGCAGAGGCGGACTCTTTCAACATTCTATTGTTTCGAGGAGCAGGCTTAGACGCGTGCGCACCCGACAAGGTCCCGGACGAGACTCCAGACGTAAACCATAACGACGACGTAAGTCGTTTGAAAATATTTTTTTATCGGAAATAATAAAATTACTATCGTGGTTTGGATTCTGGATTTGATTTTCTGAATTCTTATAAGTCTAGCCAGCGTTTGCGCTAGTCGCTTTTCATCCCCTTTTATGGGATTTAAAAAAAAATCCTTTCACTCGCGCTATAAAAAGTACCTGTTTGCAAAATTGCGAGTTTCTATGTTCAGCGGTTTTAGCACTGAGTGATTATGTCAGTCAGTCAGCGTCCTCATTTAAGTTTATATAAAAAATATTATTTAAATAAAATGATAGATAAGTTAATTGTCAAGTGTAATAATTTCAAATATTTCGTTTCATATGTACTATATATCTCTATCAAAGATGTAACCGGGCAATAACCTACTTATGCCTAAATTACGAAGTAAGTTAATTTAGTAGGTACTGACGATATCTTAATGTTTAATTTATCTCATTGTTTTTGAATCAGTATTCATTAAATACCAAATATGGCGACGCTTGCAGGTCACAGTTGAAAATTGCAATTTACTTATCTATAGAAAAACTTAAACAATTATTATTTTCGTAAATCGATATAGGTTTTGGGTTTTAACCAACACGTGACTACATGATGATATTGAGAAGAAATATGTAGAGAGCGTAGAGACCCTCCACGCTCCACGTATAGTGGCAACAAACAAATACATCATGACAATAAACTTTTTAATACTATATTGTTACCTGCGCAGTTAAATTCAGTTATATATCTATCTAACGTAGCATGATTATTTGCTCTTATCATAAATTAATTGATGTGCTTAAACGGAAACTTAAAAAATAAAACATAATACACAACGGAAGTGTTAAGTTATGAAAATGAAAATAAAACTCAAGTTATGTGTTAGGAAACTGGTGATAAAATGTTTAACAAAATAAAGAGACCTTATCGGAGCGATGTAAATACTTTACGACATTGGAACACATGCGTAAAATAATATACCATAATACTAGCTTTAGAAAATTTACTTAAATTAACTTTTGATAATAAGTGACGTATTATAATGAACCTGCGCCAGTTTTTAAGTGAGGCTCCCAGCAATAAAACTGAGAAAACTAACTATATCAAATATATTCGATATTTTTCGTGAAAAAATAGAAACAATGAAACATTCTCAAAATGCTTACCTGCTGAACACTGCATGCCGAACCACAATTGACATCAAAATGCCCCTCTCCAGTGCGATTCTGAAAATAAAACGATTCTAATAAATATAACATTATAATAAAATAATTAAACGCGAAAGTTTGTTTTTTAGTTCTTCAACATTGAATGGATTTCGATGATAGTAAAATAGGTACGCGGGTAGAGCAAAACATTTATATAAACCCATATCATAGTCATTTTTAACTAGCTCCACAATACATATATTCAATTGCATTAACATCCAGTACATGAATGTAGCAAGGGGTTTTTTTGTGGTATAGGAGATAGCTCTACCAAACCTTTTTAATACAAAGAAATATTCTGAACAACCAGTAGTACATAATCAAGAAATTGTGAGGTTTTTTGGTTGTAGGCTTCGGATGTGCCACCGGGGTTTGATCTGGCTGCTTCCGGCACGTCGTCGCGTGCGCACCGAGCCGTGCCAATCAGGCGGTCCCCTGGCTCTACCTGCACTAATTGACGCAAGATTCATTTGTCCCCTGCGTTTTACGAAGTTATTGTTTTATTTTTGTTTTAATATCGCTTAAGGTCGCGCCGTTTTTTTATCTATACTATGAAATGGATAGAGGGACACTTAAAAATAATAATAGAAAGCAAAAAAAAAAAATTGGAATTTCTTGTCTGTCTGTCTGTATGTACGCGTTTCACGCAAAAACTACAGGACGGAATGAAACTTTTTTGTTGTATAGCTATTAAGCCTGGGCAACATATAGGCTATAATTGATTTTGAAAACTGGAACACCTGATGAAGAACCTTAACAGAACAGCTAAACTATGAAAAATATGGAAATGGTATCTTTGCAAAAGTTTATCAATATGACGAGCATTTTCTGTTGACGTATAAAAATCGAAGATCAGGATCATCTGATATAGAATTCCAAGAGACCAGCTACACTATTACATATATGGAAATGGCGCCTTAGCAAAAGTCATTCAACCTGATGAGCATTTTCTGCTGCCGTATAAAAATTGAAGATTATGGAACATCTGATGAAGAACTCCAAGACACCAGCTATTCTATAAAATAAATGGAAATGGGGCCTTAGCAAAAGTCGTTCAACATGATCAGCATTTTCTACTGACGTATAAATAGACAGGACACGGGATAGGACAAAGAGGGACTCGGGTTGGGAGTGGTGGTACACGGGAAATTATAGATAAAGAGCAGACGAAGATCGTCAAATGAAATATCACGAGTACCTAATATATTCCAATACCATATGGATAACCAAATGGCTGATGAGTACATACATGGAGTTTAGGTTACTACAGTTTGGAACACAAAAAGATTTTTCATCTAAGCGAAATTCACGCGGGCGAAGCCGCGGGCAACAGCTAGTGAAAAATAAATGGAAATTATTAGAAGTATAAATTTTTGTTTTCATTTGAAGTGTGTTAAATTAGAATTTTCAACCGACTTCCCAAAAAAGGAGGAGGTTATATGTTTCGATGTATGTATGTTTTTTTTTTATGTATGTTCGTCGATTTCTCCGCCATTTGTGGGCCGATTTCCAAAATTGATTTTTTATTAGTAATGGTGTATTCCCAAGTTGGTCCCATTTTAACCACGTCAGAATCTGTTCGGTAATTTTAAAGATACCTTACAAAATATAAAAATACCAACATTGCATTATAGAGCAAAAGCCCGCGACAGCATGCCCTTCCTTATTTTATTAAAACTCAAGATTTTCTGTGTATGTCCCCAACATAGAAATAGCGATTAGCGACTATAAAAGTTGGTTCATGATTACTTAGGCAGATTACTTGTAGCAATAACATTTGAAGTGATAACTCAATTTCCTCAAAGTAAAGTTTTTTAAAGATTTTATTCCTAATAATATTAGAAATCACGCCATCCATTACCAGGCAATTGGTGCAGATATAAACCCCTGCTAGATATTGTTACCTTACTAAATTATAGTTATTGTTTTATAATAAAAGCTTAATTTAATATTACTTTGGGAGGCCCAAAGGTTGCTTTTTTTACCTATAAAAATCATCCTTACTATCCATATTACCTGCATAAGCAACTAAGATCCAAACTTCATACCTAATCGCTAATATTTTTTACCCGTATATACCACGCAGAGAAACATTCAGCATTTTTAAAATAAGGAAGGTTTGGTCGTCACGGGCTCTCGGTCTGTTTTTGTGCCAAAATAATAGACAATTTGACATGTTGTGACATTTCAAATCAAACTTACTTACTTAGACATAAAAAGTATCGAATTCTTAATTCTTTATTTTCGGCCAGTGAAAGAAAAGTTTTTATTAAACTAAAAATGATAAAATAAAACTTTTTTCAAAAAAAAAATGAACCGACTTCCATCATAAAACTTAAAATCATGAAATAACAACAAAGAAAAATGTATTAGCATTCTACCTACTGAATGAGGTGAAGTCGGTGCCAAATTGAATATTAAATAATCTAAGTTAATATTAGAATCATGTATATAATACCTAGCTAAACAATTACATAACACCCTTACTCCTGCACTTGGCACCGACTTCACCTCATTCAGTAGGTAGAATGCTAATACATTTTTCTTTGTTGTTATTTCATGATTTTAAGTTTTATGATGGAAGTCGGTTCATTTTTTTTTTTTTTAAAGTTTTATGATAATAATTAACTACATCATCATTACAACCGCAAAATATCCACTGCTGGATAAAGGTCTCCCCCAAGATTTTGGGGGGATTTGCCATACTCACCACGCTTGGCAGGCGGGTTGGCGAGCGCAGTTTTTTTTTTTGGCTTTGTGAGCTTCCAACGCTGCTGCCCATCGGAAGCATTTCCCTTAGTCGCCTCTTACGACATCCATGGAATGAGATGGAGTGGTCCTATTCTAACCCGGGAACCACACGGGTTAATTTTACTTAATTAACTACATACATATTTTAATTAACTACATACATGCTGTAATAATCAGCATGAATATGCTCTGCCATTTGTTTACACAATTTATGAGGCAACTTCGAGGCACGATTTCACGACATCAAATTAGATACTTATGTTTACACATGCTAGCTATTTCACTGTAATGTGACAGTATTTTGAAAATTTTAAACGATTGTAACCATTTAGCTTCGCTTCTTAGACTTCGCCAATATAATGATATTGTCGCATCGCAAAATGATAAAGACATATTCCGTTTGAAACTATTCCAGCTCGAGAAAAGTCGAGAACTCGAAAAATCATGTACCGATATAGAAATTATTTTTTTAAGGGTTCCGTATCTCAAAAGGCAAAAACGGAACCCTTATAAGATAACTTTGTTGTCCGTCTGTCTGTCGAACGTTTTTTTCTCAGGAAATTGAAATTAATATTGAATACTCGGATCCACGGTCTCTTTCAGCAAAAAAATAATCAAAATTATACGTCAACGCAATCAGGAGATATTACCGTAAATGTAGCGTTCTTTTATGGCGATTTCAGACATCAATCAAAACAGACAAACAGACAAAAATTCTAAAAATCGTTGATTTGGGTTCCGTTACGATATTAGATACTCCTTATAATAGTTTTTCATATTTATCTTCCATGTACAGACATCACTCACTTACGATTTTATTATATGTATTGATTGATATTGATTGGACTTATTTAAAATTTTTTATAACAAGGCGGCAAATGAGCGTTTCACCTGATGGTAAGTAATCACCGCTGCCCATGGACAACTACAACGCCAGGGGTATCGCAGGAGTGTTGCCGTCATATTTTTTTAAATATTTTTTTTACTTGATTTAATTTCTACGCTCCTAAATAAATTACTAGTTTCACTAAAAGCTTCAACCTAATTTTTGAAAATACTTATTAAATTATCAATTTTATGTATATTTACATCACATTCTCTATATGCATATAGTGACTTTGCAATTGATTTTGTTCCAGGCGACTGGTGCGACCACAAAATCTGTCAGGTCCAATCAATATGATCCTGTCGGAGTGGTATTTTTTGCGAGCGTGTGACCGGATTGGGTCTGGTCGCACCGTTGGGGCTTCCATGCCGAAATGTGATCCTTGCGGTCTCGTTTTTTGGATTTTATAGGTACCACACAAATAATGATTGATGGTTTAACAGCGTGAATTAATAATAAAAAGACGTAGCTATCATACCTATCTACCATATAAAAGTAAACTACATATATTATGAAGTTAATTTCCTATTATTTTAACTGTTAAATAAATAAGAACTTTGCTTTATTGTGGTTTGGGTATTCATTTATTTTTAGTTTGTATGTGGTAATTTCAGGATTTGGAATTTGACGTAGAGTTGGTGTTTTCCGTTTATGGTATTAAACGTCAAAAGAGTATTTTCGTTTTATTAAATAACTAAAATGATGATATTATTGTCAAAATAACACAAATCTATTTAAGTCCAGTGGGTGTAACATTGGGACGCTCTATATTTAGCGTACTGTTAATTAAGAGATGGCTAATTGTTCACAATTGCTTAGATGTGCATTGAACCTGCGCGGGCGCCGCAAACAAATAATAAAAAGCGCGATTATCCGTGTTGATCTCATTCAACAACCTATTGATAGTTTCTTTATCAATCAATAAATTAAGTGCTTGCCTCCTGACCTGACATCCATCCTAACTCGCAACTATCTTTTCAATTTCAAATAGGCATTATTCTGAAAACCTTAAATGATTTAGTCGTCTTTTTTCTCGAAATGTTCCTAAAATACCTATCCAACTTTGAGTTAGATAATAATATCCAACTTTAAGTAGGATAAAAATATCCAACTTTAAGTTAATTGTGAAGATTTATTTTAAACTCTTCGTTTGTGTACAAAATTATGTTCTTTACAAAAACGTTAAATTTTACGTTTTAAAAATTAATGATACCTCGGTCATAAAGATCAACTTATCATAATAAATAACGATAGCCTACTTATTATCACATAAAAATAATAGCGCGTCGCATTCAGTTGGCGGGAATATCTTGAACCAAACAAATCCAACCTATATTATAATGCTATTTGTATGGGAATACAAATATCGTCGTATATAGAAGACTTAAAAACACTTATTGGTTATTTATAAAAGAAAAAGAAGTTAAAAAAATCTGTGTAACGTTATAATCAAGTTATCAAAATTGTGTCTTACAATGAACGAGAGATACCATGAAATCATACTTTAGGAGCATTCAGTCCGAAAAATGTATGACAGGTAGTATCAGGTAGTTATTGTCAAAAATCCAGCTAACCTGAAACGGGCATTTTTCATTGCATCGAGCGACGGCTTCCGTTCCAAATTTCTCAGTGATGGAACTGTAATCGCAGCCAATTGGCCAAGCGGACAAAGCCAATCCGAGCACCGACAACACTAGCCATTTGTGCCAATTCAGCTCGCTCATTGTGCTTGACCAGCAGCGACCACTGCGGACCGTCATCCACGTAAACCACCACACATGTCCACTCTCATTAAGTCAAAAAGTATCACAACATAATCAGTCTCACTCGCGAGGCCAAAGCCTAAGTTAGAGCCGGCATACCGTATTTGGGGTTGTCGCGAGTGGTGTCGCGTGGACCTTGCGCGTACGCACCGAAAGCTGGTAGCGGACTGAATCAGGCGCATCCGCCCGCCGCCGCCGCGGCCCGCACGCGCTACGAGGCCATGCTACGGTTGGGCGCTACGGCTATTATCCTACCTGTCTATTGCACTTGTTGCACGGTGCCATCGCGGGAAATCATTTTTTATGTAGACTGATAGCTGTTATATTTTATTTATTTTTAGTCAGTCATCCAGCAATCCGACCATCGGCCGATAAAAATTAATACTCTTCAAATGTTTTTTTCCTATTTAAAAGCTAGATGCTCATTTCGTTGTCGGTAAGATTTCATCATCATCATGATCATCGACCTTTATTATGAGTCGGTACCCACTCGCACCCTAAAATTCGTCCCCTGGAATAAAAGTTGAAGATTCGTGAGTCTATATCCATTTGTGGATGTAGGCCTCCTCCATTCGACTCCCACGTTGGCGGTCTCGTGCCTTAGCCATCCAGTCTGGGCCCGCGTGTCGCCGGATATCATCGACCCATCTTGTCGGTGGTTTTCCTGGTGCTCTGGTGTGGGCTCGTGGTCTCCATTCTAGAAGCCGTCGCGTCCATCGGTAAGATTTATTTAATTAAAAGGCAGACAGCCTAAAGTTAGACTGTACAGTAAGTTCCCAATGACCAGTTTATTGGCCAATATATGGCACGTGTGGAAACTAGAAATTGTGTCGTTCACATTGGAATTCGCGTCACAAGCTGATTTACGAGTAACCATTTGTGACTTTGCGATTTCAACATTATAGTAGGTACTTCTCAGTACCTATATTTTCGTCTTTTCATCAGCTTTGTTCGTTTTCCAACACTTCTATTTGGCGAACAAAAGAGAGTTGTTGAGAAACAAAAGCACCTACCCCTAAATTTGAATCAGATGAGTTTATTACAATACCAAATAAACATCAACAATTGCTTGTATGTTACAAGCAATTTTTGTAATAATTTGTTTTCAAAGTCAAAACCTAAATGTCCTACTATATATCTACTTCTATCTACTATTATTATTTTCGTAATTAGGAAACCAGTTTCGGTTAAAGGAATATTATTCGTTATTCGAAACTAGTTTCGACATTTTGGTTTCGAAAGTGGCCCAAGGGAATGCAAAAGTTTGGATGTTTTTGAGGATGTTTATTAAACAATCACTGCGAGAAATGAAATAATTTCGATGAAATTTGGTAGGTACACGGGTAGAAAAAATACCGGGAATAGCACATAGGATACGTTTTATCCCAAAAATCCCTACGGGAGCGAAGCCCTGGAGCGCAGCTCAGCTCATAAAGCATAAATTTAACTACTTGCAACTAGGTATGCTTACTGCAGAACTATTATTCCGTAATTATACCTACAGCAATATCTTAAGTAGACGTAAATTGGCCAAATCATAAATGATCAACCAACCGTAAAGAACTCGGTGGTCAGCACTTTAGCATGTTTTTATAGCGCAAGTTTGTGAGGGCATTTGGATGTATGGAAATGGTAAAGGGTGGATACATGAAAAAAAATATAATAACTAGCAAATATAATGAATTTAAAAGGAAAATTATCACGGCTATGTAGACTTTACACATTAATGAGTAATAGACGATAAACTTTCAAAATTGATTTTAGTATGAAAAATATTCGTAGGAACAATTTTCATTCAATATGATGGTATATACTTAGGTTATTTTCATCAGTTATATAAAACTGGAACTAAATATAAGTTCATGTGTCCACATTTCTACAGGATACCTTCGGAACCCGACATTACGCGTGGCCCGACACGCACTTGACGAATTACTTATAGATTATGTATTTAGGGATTGTGAATTATTTTCCCAATAATCCGACAGAATAACGTAGTGATATACTTTAATGTGAAACTGTAGACGAAATCACACGTTCAGTGGAATGTTATAACGGCGTGGGTAGTAATACCTAGTTGGCGTAGTTAAATTAATTGAACCAGTCGAGCCGTAGGAGCAGAGATCTTGGAACCACTTCGGCCTTGTTGGCGTGATGGACGGCGCCATAAACTGAACAGGATCAACGAGGTTAATGTGGCTCGTATGAGAGTTCGGGAGAAAACTATCCCTAATTAAGAACATACGCAGGATTAAAATATTTGTCGAAGAAAAAACAAAAACATAAATTTTACTAAAAAAAAAACATTTTTTACGCTACGCTACATTTGTACAAATAGAATATTGTAAGATTATTCCGTACATTTTATTCAACTTCGCTGTCCAATGTGTCTTAGTAATAATTTCTATTAACCCAGGTACTTTCTTTCTACTAAAAACTTAGTCATTAAATTTATAACAATAAAATGTTATCGTAATTCGTAACGTATCGTACTTATCGTAGACTCGCTACGACGCGGCTACGAAACCTACTGTAAAGGATCAACCACTTATGAGACGGCCATTTAGTATTAGTTTTGGGATACTAATTAAACAGACTTCTTTTTAGAATTATTCACCTCTAAATATATAAATTGATTTCTAAATTACTAAGTTAGCCACAATCGACGAGCATCTAAATAAATCTATCTTATAATCTATCTTATAATTGAACCAGTCGAGCCGTAGGAGCAGAGATCTTGGAACCACTTCGGCCTTGTTGGCGTGATGGACGGCGCCATAAACTGAACAGGATCAACGAGGTTAATGTGGCTCGTATGAGAGTTCGGGAGAAAACTATCCCTAATTAAGAACATACGCAGGATTAAAATATTTGTCGAAGAAAAAACAAAAACATAAATTTTATTAAAAAAAAATCATTTTTTACGCTACGCTACATTTGTACAAAAAGAATATTGTAAGATTATTCCGTACATTTTATTCAACTTCGCTGTCCAATGTGTCTTAGTAATAATTTCTACTAACCCAGGTACTTTCTTTCTACTAAAAACTTAGTCATTCAATTTATAACAATAAAATGTTATCGTAATTCGTAACGTATCGTACTTATCGTAGACTCGCTACGACGCGGCTACGAAACCTACTGTAAAGGATCAACCACTTATGAGACGGCCATTTAGTATTAGTTTTGGGATACTAATTAAACAGACTTCTTTTTAGAATTATTCACCTCTAAATATATAAATTGCTTTCTAAATTACTAAGTTAGCCACAATCGACGAGCATCTAAATAAATCTATCTTAGCCACTAGTTTTCTTCTAGTAAGCCACTCTAATAATAACTCAGCATGGTTTTATTTTTGAGCATCTAAATTTTTAACATGCATTCAAGCAATAAGCTTCTAAAATATTGATATATGGCAACAAATAGTAATATTAGCTTCTAATTTTTCATATACATGAATCGAATGGTGCTACACGTTACCTGTTTCTACATCACTCAGTTGGTTCACTGGTAGAGAAAGCCCTTTAAGTTCGCCTTTAACTTTTTTGTTATAAAGTTAAAAAATATTTAAATACTAGCTGTTGCCCGCGGCTTCGCCCGCGTGAGTTTAGCTTAGATGAAAAATCTTTTTGTGTTCGAAACTGTAGTTCAGCAGAAAATGCTCATCAGGTTAAACGATTTTCACAAAGGCGTCATTTCCATATATCTTATAGCGTAGCTGAACTCTTGGGGTTCTTCATCAGATGTTCCAGATCGTCAATTTTTATACGTCAGCAGAAAATGCTCATCAGGTTGAACGACTTTTGCTAAGGAGCCATTACCATATATATGTTATAGTGTAGCTGGTCTCTTGGAGTTCTTCATCAGATGTTTCTAATCTCCGATTTGTATACGTCAACAGAAAATGCTCGTCAGATTGATAAATTTTTGCAAAGGTACCATTTCCATATTTCTTATAGTTTAGCTGTTCTGTTATGGTACTTCATCAGGTGTTCCAGTTTTCAAAATCAATTATAGCCTATATGTTGCCCAGACTAAATAGCTATACAACAAAAAAAGTTTCATTCAAATCGGTCCAGTAGTTTTTGCGTGAAACGCGTACATACATACAGACAGACAGACAGACAAGAAATTAAAAAAATGTTTTTTGCTTTCTTTTATTCTTTTTAAGTGTCCCTCTATCCATTTCAGTCAAAATACAAAATGTACAGACAAAATATTTTAACTGTTTTATTATATGTATAGATATGTAAATAAATGGCCCTCTCTGATTGGTGCAAATGGCCGGTCGCTCTCATCTGGCGCAGTCGCACCAAATCGTGCGGTGGCCATTTTCACAATAAAAGAATATGATCAATTATTTCACATGCTGAGATATTATATACTAGTTGTTGCCTGCGGCTTAGCCCGCGTGAGTTTTGCTTAGATGAAAATTCTTTTTGTGTTCTAAACTGTCGTAATCTTAACTCCAGTACTCAAAATTTCAGCCTTTGGTTATCCTGTGTCCCGCGGGAATATATGTTGATGAACGGGAACAGATGTTCAGATCTTAAATTTTTATACGTCAGCAGAAAATTCTTTTCAGTTTGAATGACTTTTGCTAGGGCGCCATTTTCATTTATTTTTTAGAGTAGCTGGTCACTTGGAGTTCATCATCAGATATTCCATATATATTTTTTTTGTACATCAGCAGAAAATGCTTATCAGTTTGAACGACTTTTGCTAAGACGCCATTTCCATATATGTAATAGTGTAGCTGGTCTCTTGGAGTTCTTCATCAGATGATCCTGATCTTCAATTTTTATACGTCAACAGAAAATGCTCGTCAGATTGACAAACTTTTGCAAAGGTACCATTTACACATTTCTTATAGTTTAGCTGTTCTGTTATGGTTCTTCATCAGGTTTTCCAGTTTTTAAAATCAATTGTAGCCTATAATATGTTGCCCAGGCTTAATAGCTGTACAACAAAAAAAGTTTCACTTAAATCCGTCCAGTAGTTTTTGCGTGAAAAGCGAACATACATATACAGACAGATAGACAAAAAATTTCAAAAATTTTTGTTTGCTTTCTATTATTCTTTTTAAGTGTCCCTCTATCCATTTCAGTCAAAAATACTAAATGTACAGAAAAAATATTTTTACTGTTTTATTTATGTAGGTATAGATATAGAAGATGATAATGTAAATTGAAGTTTCAATTATATTATTTTGAGGAGTTAGTTTTGATGCTGTAAAACGTAAAATGGTGATAAGTTGTAAAATCTATGGCAGTTATTAAATTAAGTGGCAATTTATAAATCAGAAAGACAAGTAAAAATAATTGTTGATCTTTAATTGACGCTTACTTTAAAATATTTAGTGGGCGTTGTAAAAAAGACGAATTAGTATATTAGAGGCTAAAGCATTTCCCCGTTGCTTAGTTATAAAAAGAGAAGGTTGATCACGGGGCCAAATAAAAATTTTGTGGCTGGACTTATTATTTCTCTTAGTTTTGTACTGTTAATGTTCATTTATAACACACTACGGGGCGGCGGCGTCGTCGTCCGCGCTTAATGTACACTGTAAATATCTCAGATTCTAATCGGGGCGTTCCTAGATGAAATCAATTTATTATTTACTAGCTTTTGCCCGCGGCTTCGCCCGCGTGAATTTCCCACGGGAACAGTGCTTTTTCCCGGGATAAAAAGTAGCCTTATGTGCTATTCCAGGTCATTATCTACCTCTGCTCTGTACCAAATTTCATCGAAATCCGTCCAGTAGATTTTGCGTGATTGAGTAACAAACATCCTCACAAACTCACATCCAAACATTCCCATTTATAATATTAGTATGGATTCAATATTGAAAAAGTAATTATTATAATTATAATTTATAATTTATAATTTTTCTTTATGTTTTTAGCGATGTTGGAGTAGGTTAAGCCTGTAATGACAGGCTGTATGTTTAAAATGAAATAAACAAATAAAATATAGGAGTGCATAATTTTCAATTAAAATTAATTAAAACTAAACTAAAAATCTTAATACTGTTGTTATATTATAGGTAATAAAGGTAAAAAAGGATAAAATAAAAATAAAATAAAAAAAAATAAAAAATAAAAAAAATTAAAATGTATAGATTGATATGCGAACTAGCCAGTTAAATAAATAGGTAGGTCATTAATGATATAGACAAGTAACGACTTCGTCCAAATACTACTTTAAAAAAATAGAATTTAGACTAAACTTAATTACGTTAACAATGTACAGAGATCAAAGGATCTATCGATACTTATAAACGTAACTCTATCTATGAATACCAACATAAATTAAACAGTGTCTTACAAGAGTTACAAAAGCATGGTTTAAAATTTGTTGTGTAGTTTGGATGATAAACGTCAGATGGCGCTGCGTTCTTTGGTTGATACAGAATATACAGCTCGAAATAAGTCGCCAACTGTACAAGAGATGGCAATACTAGTACCTATATACCTACCTTGTTTTGTATGCAATAAGTATTTATGTACCTTATAAAAGATAGGAGGAAACGCTGGAATTTATCTGATTAGGTTAGTAGGATTATGATTGTAGTCTGTTGTAGGTAATTTGTATTTTAACATGACTCATCTATGTACATTGTCACGTTGTAAATTGTAGTGTCATTTCCGTTATTATGTACAAAATATGTAGGTACCTTTGAAAATATGTACTTACATACAAAATAGTTCTTGTATGCCTGTGCCTCCAAAATATCGCTAACAAAATGAAAATCGCGGGCAACTGCTACTTTCTATTGAATATTCAATGATCATACATTATATTGAGATATTCTAACTAATAAAACAGTAATCTGTTATCTAGCTAATAAAAAGAAGAAGTCATGATTGTTCGTATAATGTTCTCAGGAAATTTTTTGAACGAATAAAAGATAAATTCCAGGAAATAAATGATTTCCTATGTTTTATATTATACTAGCTTTTGCCCGCGGCTTCGCCCGCGTGAATTTCCCACGGGAACAGTGCTTTTTCCCGGGATAAAAAGTAGCCTATGTGCTATTCCAGGTCATTATCTACCTCTGTACCAAATTTCATCGAAATCCGTCCAGTAGATTTTGCGTGATTGAGTAACAAACATCCTCACAAACTCACAAACTCACAAATTCACAAATTCACAAACTCACAAACTCACATCCAAACTTTCGCATTTATAATATTAGTATGGATTATGCCTGTCCCTGTCTACTACGCCGTAGCACGTCGTAGGGCGTAGCAGCTACGAGAAAGTCGTAGGGTTGAGAAAGCTACGACTGGAAAAGGATCTATGAAAACTTTCGTAGACCATCCACACCGTTACGTACGTCTTACTACTTATTACTACCATGGACTAATCTACTTACATTTTAAACATAAAGATTTCGCTAGCAGGGGATTGCGAAAGGGACATTTTGCGAAATAAAAATGTATTTTTTTGTCTTTTAATAAATTTTTGTAGGTACCTGACTGAAAATTTAATGTAATCAATCAATCAAATACTTTATTTGTAAAACATAGGTAGTAATAGGTATAATTTAGTAAAGTAATTTAATAAGATAAAATTTGTTATTAGGTAATAAAAAACTGTTTGTAACATCTTTAACCATGTTTCATGTAAATAAATCGATTTCATTTCAAAATCTGTGTTTGCTCCTCAAATCCACAACCAGAAAAACATTTCTCATGTTTTTCTTTTTTATCATTATTCCAATTTGATACATTTTTGCATGTTATTTTGAATACTTGTTTATATATGTCTCAGTTGATGCAAATAAGCGTCTTATCTATCTACTGTGTGCTGCTTTCGAGTTAATATTTTTTTGTGGCTGGCAATTCGTAGAAAATTAATTAAATAATTTTTGGCTACTTTAAACAATATAATTGATAAGATAATAATTTTGTCGACTTCTGATCTAGTCATACATGTTTTCACATGTTTGTAGCTAATGTTCGAATTCCTTTCAATCTGTCGATAACCAGATAGCAGCAGTCTAGTAAACATATTAAATACTATAGCACAATCAAGTAATTTATAAGTACTTTTAAGACTTATAAATTCTTACTTAATTTAGATCAACTTAAACAAGGAGGAGGATCAATGAACGACTGTATCTTTGTTTTCTTAAGATTCCATACCTCAAAAAGAAAAAAAAAACTATATAGTCTTGAGTGACTATATAGTTACCTGACGTGATACAGTTTTCTTACTAATACGAAAGGTAGACGGTCATAAGTGAAGTACCTACAAATCTTTTTTATGCAACTAATACCCGCAAATTTATTATTAGTTTTATACTAGTATTAATTTAATTTAAATACTTACTAACTTCTACTGTACCTACTATTTTTTTAAGTGATGAAATAAATAAATAAATAAAGTTTTTTTTTCTTTTGCAAACAAAAATAGAGTTAGAGATAACTCTAGACTTTTTTTTCTTGTTTTTAAATACAGCGCTTTTTATATTATTGTAGTCATTTCAACATTTCTGAAATAAGTTTTCCAAATATTTTAACGCACATAATTTATATTTCAATACTATTATTATAAATGTGAAAGTATGTTTGTTCTTCTTTCACGTCAAAACAGAGCTATGGATTGATGTATTTTTTGTGTAGAGATAGTTGGAGGGCTGGAGTGACATAGGCTACTTTTTGCCGCGGCCAACAGATACTTTTATATGTATATCTAATTATATATTTTTTAATGTATATTTTCAGAAATTTTCACTGTAACGAGTTTTTTACAAACCGTGGAAGGCCTTGGATAAATCGCACGAACCATTTTATTAGCTAAATTTTATGTCTAAGATTTACGTCAGGTAGGCAAGCACACATTGAAAATATTGAGATAACTCTCAGAGATAACTTCAAATATGTTTATGATATTAGTCATTTTTTTCTAATATCTGTCTGGGAAAATGTGATAAAGTTCTGTGAGTTTTTTTTTATTTAATTTTACCATGGTTCTGTGTGAGAAATATTGTGAAAGAAAAAACCTCAGAATTCAGTCATTAAACCCTTGAGTAGATGTGACCTATCAGTTTGGTAGCCATCCAAGTTCCCTCGAGCCCGCGCCAAATACCACCAACCAACCAACGTCAGTCTGTTACACAACAAATTATTCCTATCTAGTACTTCACTGACCACCACACAACTTTTATTGTATTATAAAAGTGAATGAGTTTATTATTACCTATAAAACATTTATTTCCATTAATTAGGTATATTCCATTACAACGGTGCCTTTGTATTTCGTGCAATTTGTTTAAAGATAAAGATATTATTGTGTTAATTTAATGATAAGACTTCCATAGAATATAAGTGAAGGCGTAAAACATAGATCATTTTGCGCTGGTGTGTGCTATTTACTGGGTGTTTCTTCACAATGTCGGGCGATATGGTGCATCCTAAGGTAAACCCACCCATATCACACATATACTTATACGTACATATATAAATTGTGGACGATGATATTGATAAAATTTTAGTATTAATCGAACTAAAGGTGTGGCATTTTTACACATATTAATTTAACTAGAACTAGGGATAGTACGAGAACTAGGATACAAGTTAGTTATTATTCTTACTTATATTATAAATGAGGAAGTTTGGATGAGTTTGTGAACTGAGTATGTATATTTGTTACTCAATCGCGCAAAATCTGCTGGACGGATTTGTATGAAATTTTGTACTTATAGTAGACATGTACCTAATTTTTTTGTTCGACTTCAACCATTGAGTAAGAATAAGTAATAATCAACCAAAATAGTAAACAGATTTGTTTATGATAAATGTACCTTAGTAAAAGATACATTAGGAAAGAAGAATTTACACTTATTAGGAACTAAGTAATTTATTCTTATTTTTAGGAACACTATATTTTTTATTAACTTAGTTTTGCAGCTAATTTAATAACTGAAAGAATAAGTTATTTTAATTCATAGTCATAAAATATTTTTTTAATATGATGCATATTAACAATTAGCGTTACTTTATTTTCAGTATTTTGGCTGGTTAACTGGTTAAGTACTTACTTTTAGAACTTGCAAAAAGCAAACAACTTTATTTTTATTTGCCTGCATGCAAATATAAATTAAAGAGTAGAGATAGAGATGTAGAGATAGAAATTAAACAAAGAAGAATAACATCATAAATTCATAATACCTAGTATTAGCAACAGCTATACTGCTACATACATTAAATACCTACACAGATAAAATGTTTTGTCAGTATACAAGATATATAGATACTATTTCCTTGAATTTGTAAAGACAGATAAAACATTATAAACATGCCATGCCTTAGATAGGTAACTTCAAAAGATTAAAGGGAATCCCCAGTGCAGATTTAGATGTTATTGCTTAGTGTTATTGTATGAATGAATCAACAATAAAGTCCCTTTTTTCCAGACTTTTAGTTTAATTAAATGAAGTACTACTTATTAAATCAAAGTCAAAATAAGTACATATCGTATCATAACCTATTTCGTGTATTACAACGATTACAACAACAACAATATTAAACAGTAATAGGACAAATGAAGATCACTTTAGAGAAAAAGAATCACTTTTTGACACAGCATAAATTCATCAATAAGTAATTAAAGTTTGTTGGAAAAAAACAGGTGTTGCAGTGATAATATAGATTGGCAAAAGCGCTCACCATACAAAAACAATAACAAAACCAATTAAAAACAGTTCAAAGCAATGGAAAATAATATACAGTTAAATTAATATAACGCCTATATAGATATAAATAGATAAGCGAAATTTGTCAAGCACATGCGGCAACCAGACGCATGCGTGATCGATCATTACGTCAATCATTTTTTCGACTGAGTTTTCAATTGAACTGTGAACTCTATATTTTTCCATACGAAAACCGATAAGTGGAACTTAAATAGATGGAGAGGGCTGCGTTGCGATGCGTTACGTTACGTTCATAACGTACAAAAAATAGATAATGGAGTTTTGCATCAAATTAATGAGTATAAATGAGATGTCACATCACATAAAAGTTCTTCTGTTTGCATATATGACTAATATTTCTAAACAAATTCTAAACACAATAGTTTAGAGATTAAATTTACCTCGCCCCTTATATTTACTATCTATCCTAATAAAATAAAAGTTTTTATTTTGCTAAACATATTTTTAAATTAAAAAGATACCTACGTAATAAAATAATTATGAACTTTTCAGGGGGTAATAGGTGAAAGGGCGAAATAAGGAAGAAAAAGGGACTGAAGCTTCTGTAGGACATTATAAAAAAATACTAAATTTCATAATTATTTCATAAAACATATCTGATGCAACCCAGCGTAACGTTTGACTGAGGAGAAAATCGTAAGCGTTCAACGAAAATGCGAACAAACTCGACCCCTGAGTAATACGTCCAATGATTCACGTAGCACCACACACACAACTTCACATAAGCTACATTATGTTATTAATGTTATTATCAACGAGCTGGGGGGCACGTCCCCATGACATCAATATACTGGACCGGTCCCTATCTGGTGCCAACTTCCAGTACCGTGTAGGACTTGATCGAAATACATGTCGTAATATCACAGACACAAACATGAACCTGTGTAATAAAAAATGCGTTTGCTGTATGTACGCTTTAAACCTATTCTACGAAATCAAATTAAATGGAATACCAAGAGAAAACAATTATATATTTAAAGGTCAGGAGTAAAACGACAACAGAACACAGACAATAATAAAAAATTCCAAACATTTGGACTACTGTAAATCTGTTGATTAGTCTCCAAACATTGGCATTGCAACGACACAGTCGTTTTAGAAATATTGTACCCGTGGTGCTCTAATACTCCTGGCCCTGGCTCTATCACTAAACTTTGTCAATCGTAAACAACTTCTCTAGTGCGTAACAAAGCCATTCGCAGCAAAAGTGAGGTTTCAAAAATCTGCTGATTTTTGGTAGCAGTTGAATTGTTCAGGAAAAGCCTTACTTTTTTTCTGAAATTTTGAATGTATGTAGATGACATATTATATTATGTTTATAAAACATACTCTGAGAGTGACTTTCCTATTAATATTCAGATGACATTTTATCAGACCTGTTTGGTATGAATGCTAGACTATTTATGCTTATAAAACTATGCTTGGTATGAATGTGAATGACCTTGAGAAGGCTCTGACAGATGCCAAAAATAACATATTTTGTTGGATTGGTACGTGTTTAAAGACCGCCGAATTGCCTTAAAAACTTGTCACAAAATTGCAGGTGATAAAACAAGTTTCAATGTTTGAAATATTCAACAAATTTGGCATGGCACAGAGCGCAGTTAATAATTTGTCATTTGTTTTCCTCAAAGCACAGTTCAAGGAAAGCAGTATCTCTGCAAATGTATTTATTGTTCTTTTCCTCATAATAGCTAAGATTTATATGAAGTTTGACACTAGAGATGATTCCTGTTATGAAAATCAAATATAGTTCCGATAGGTTATTCGTAGGCTCGTGGGTGTTTTTTGCGTATTTTACACAAGATTTCGTATATCGTTGGTTGGTTGAATGCGTGAAGGGCATCACGTGAGCGGTGTGAACGCGCGGGGGCCAGGCCGGGGGGTGACGTCACGGCGACGGGGCGAGGGGCGGGAGGACCGTCGGAGGGTGTGGTGCACATGCGCCAGCCGCGTCGTCTCAAGGTGACCTCAACGCGACTCGCCTTACTAGTGCCCCGCGTGTTCAGACAGTCGCAGCTCATACTACACCGCATACCTTTCACTTCGCACGGCTTCCGATACCGGTATTCGCGAGAACGCGGATACCTTTGCTAAACCAGTGTTACTTTATGCCAGCACGCTGTGGACGCCAACGTTACTCGTTCATCACCTTTTATCTCAGTCGTCGCGACTGACAAGACGAATCGATATGCGTCAAGCGCGAGATATCGTGAGTACCCATCACAAACTCAAATATTTGCATGAAATCTAAAATTTCCTATAACTGGAATAAATGGCCATACCAATAACTGAATCCATAAAAATATAGCACATAGTAAGCAGACAGTTAGACCTGCGCATATCGTTTGCCGGCTAAGTTGAAGGCGGGTAGGAAGTCTACCCACTTAGGTTATGTGAGCCAAGTAAGAGGTATACCTTTGGAGGTACCTTACCTACCTAACCTATACCAAGGTTATAATGATAATGAGACCCCTGCTTATGCTTAACTCTAATAAGATTTTCATGTTCTATTTATTTCCGTACATAAGTAGATGGAATTACACAAGATAACACTTATACTTCAGTAAATGAAAATTACTTATCTACCGACAACCTACCTATCAACCTAGTTATGATCGCATTTACGTGATGCTCCCTGGCAGAACCATTTCTTTCATAATTTTTAAAACACAAACTTTATATTAGTTGATATTATCATTGAAAAAAAGCACTAAGAACACTAATAATATAATCCTAACTAATATACGTGATATGGAGAAAAGTGAAAGGAATTTAGATATATTTCCCTGTCCTAATCTTTCCCGAAAGTTGGCATTGTTTCGGGAAAACAATTTCCACGAGGGCGTGTAGCTTATTGCCGCTTCTCCACTAACTGAACATTAAAGCAGTTTATAACTATAAGTAGGTACCCTATTTATTTATTTATGCTTTATTTATTCAATGTTCAAAAAGAATCTAATTAAAATCTAATTTAATCGAATTTATTAAAATCTTCTGACTTCAGAGAACCATATTTTACGAAAGTAATCGTTAGCAGTCTTTACAATAATAAATAATATGGATAAACAACAGATAATAAATGAACTAGAGTTTGCTATTCATTGATCACATTTATCATAAGGTCAAAGAAGGTCGCATTTATCGCCAAAGGTCAAAGGCACAGGGAAATTCCTGATCTTTCTGGTTGTTTTCTCGAATGTCCTATTGTCAATGAAACTATCTACAATAAATATACCTAACTCCGCTGGCGATAATATGTTAATATTCTCTATTTCATTCATTTTGTAAATCAATAACATGATGCATAACGCTCGTATTTTTAGGATACAGTCAAGATGCAGTAGGATAAATCGCAACTTTTTCTAATCGCCAATTTCATTCAAAGAAATTTCAGTTGGGTTGACTTGTGTTATGTTATGACTGTGTTACCATGGATTTTTTATTCGCTTCTATGATTGGCATTTTATTGCCTTACAATTTAAATATTGAAACTAACATCTATGGCAACCAATTTAAATAAAACAGTAATTAAAATGTATCTTAAACTTTAATTGACTTTTGTTAATAGTCTACGGAATCTGCACTTATTTTATGAAATTTGCATGGCAAAACTAACCACACCAAGTTGATTTCACGATGTCTTTAGAAGCATTAAGAAGGCAAATTAACACATTAGTTAGAGTTTTCATACACTAGATATAACCAGTTACACTATTTACTCACTGACGATACTTGGTGTTCATATGATAATCTTGTAGTCGTTATATTAGCAGGACTATGTAAATCAAATGACAACTTATAATATTCCAATATTTATACACGATACTTTGTAAGTTGGACCTGATAATGAGCGTCGCATGCGTAAAGATATTTTTAAGAATTGCAATAACATTATGTGTTTATCATCTGTAAACCAATAACTAAAACACAGCGAAGTTAGGTACCAAGAGTAAATAACAAACTCCATAAATTAAAACACAAATTTTGTTAGTAATGCGTAGTACTTGGCTATTTTTTACTATTTTATTATATTAAGTTTATTATCGAAATTGATGACGATTCCAATGTCCGGAAAAACCAAAACTGGTTTATGTAACATTGTGAACTGTTCAATTATACTCGTATTGTTAAATGAATGAATAAATGAAAATGAAATGAAATGTTTTCTATATTTTTCAAGAAATCTATCAAAAACATAAACAGGTTCCCTGTCCATATATATATAACAATAGTTTTAACAATTGTTTTGTGCATAGATGATTCATGGGACAGGGAAAGGGTTAAAATTGCATCTGTCGTATACTATTAAAAATTATATTTTTTTCAAATTCCTTTTTACACGAGTACATTTTTGTCTAAACCTATCTTGAGCAATCTCAATAAAAAATATTATTTTTTAAACAACGAAAGAATTAGGTCAGTAATAATATTTTTCTAGCTAATATTTAATATTTTTATCGTCAATATATTCTATACCCTATAGTCACTCATGGAATAAAAAAATGTTTTCGATAGAGAAAAAATTGCATGGAACATATATTTAGGTATTCCAGAGCTTTTTGTTGAAATATTTTGAAGTGATTTGATTTTATTTTCTATCTATTAAAATTTGTATGGATCAATCAGACCAACCGGAACATTTAGATGGGATTGACTAACGCAAAATTATAACTTTGCGGGCCGGTTGATTAGATGTGCAACGTTCTTTCAACAAACAAAACGGAATGCATGTGTGCAACTGCAAATAGCAAAGTAATGGTCAGATTACGTCAGGGTTGGGTATTCATATCAGTAACCGCAATAAAGTTGATATTATCTGGAAAATACAGAACGAGCAAAACTTATCGCGATACTTTATGCTGAAGTGCCATGATATTGCCCTTTATGATTCGCTACACTAATAACAAACGGATTTATAGTTTACTTGCTTTCGCCCGCGGCTTCGCCCGCGTGAATTTCCCACGGGAACCGTGCCTTTTCGCGGGATGAAAGGTACCCTATGTCCTTCTGCGTACTTCTAACTATGTGTATGCAAAATTTCAGGTAGATAGGTTCAGTAGATAAAGCGTGAAGAAGTAACAAATAAAAAAACAAACACACTTTCGCATTTATAATATTAATTAAGATTTATTTATGATTATTACAATTTATAATATCGTATAATATGCTTCTAGACGTGTTGTACTTTTCATAAATATATTATTAATATAGGTTAGTATTTACAATTTACTTAAGTACTATTTAAAGTATTTATAATTTTTTCCTAGCGAAAAAACACATACTATTAAATAATACAAATTATTTTCTGACTAGCACGACCACTTAAATTGGAAATTCAAATATTTTAATTTTTTGAAATAGCTTGTTTTAAAATGATTATATGTATGTACAACTTGCGTCAGACCTACTATATGAGAGCAGAGAAATAAACAAAACGCGCTGCCAAGAAAACATCGTGGCTTGTCCTGTTCGATGAATAAACAATACACTGAAATAGATATCTAAATCCCAAATAAGTTAGTGTTCCAAAAAATCTGCCATAAAGTATGTACTTGTGTATTCCCCAACTATCTTTCAAATCATCAATATAAATTAATTAAAGACACAATAATAATTTACATACATACTCGGAAAAATATCTATATATATTATATAATATATTACACAGCATGGTATACAGAAGGTATGGTAACTAAACACACTAGGCAACATGTTTATCCTGTGGTAGCCAAATACTATTTGACAAACGTAATTCAAAAGCCGACATTAGATTATAAATGGTAGTAAGGTTGCAAAAATATTCTCAAAAGGGTTTATTTATTGCACAAATCACATAGAATAACATTGGCATTAGTAGATAACGCTAATGTGAGGTGAGCGTGAGCCACACACCCACTCACTCAAACTCAACATATTTATAAGACAAGCACAAATGCAGTTGTAATTATAGGAATCGGAATCGAAGTTCGCTTGTGACGTCATGAGCGAGCCCACGCGTCATCCAATCAGAAGCAAACACAGAGAGGCTCGACGTAAATATCAAATAGGCACCACACTGCTGATATTTATAATGCAAATAAACTCGACATATTCTGCAAATTTTGAAATAATTTGGGTGTCATTATCATAATATTGTAGTCCTTAACATTTGTCAAACCTTTTTTATTCCAAGTCCAAAGTATTTTTGACAAACATCAGTGTTTATTTAGGTTGCGTCGAGCACTATAGCTGTACTTTTCTATCAAACGCGTATTAAACTAACAGAAACGAGACAACAATAGTTTATTATCATGAATGAAAAAGAGCGTATTCATATTATAGCGCGCTCGCCGATCGTAAGCCGTATTCCTCATTTACTTGTGGCATTGGCAAGACGTGTGGTAAATGTAACTCGTGCAGTGTGGTATAAACTAAGAATAATTTTAAAAGTGTCATAAATATATTTAAAAAAATGGGTATGGCCGTAAATAATTTGCCTTTGGTGAGTACAGTGTGTTCTTGCTATAATTCTAATATTCAAACTTTTATTAAATTGGAAAGCAACGGTGGTGTTGTAATGACCGCTTTGACCTTGTGAAACTCGTTCGCGATAATGAACGGCTTGCATATACTACTACTAGTTTGTTTTATATACAAGGAAATTGCAATTGTGACCATAAATTTGACGGTTAAAATAAAGAACTCTGTAGTAGGCGCACATTGAAACTACTAAGCCCTTGTAACGAATGCATTAATAAGAAAAAATAACAATATGCGAATTTCCTGAATTTATCCACTCGGCTATATAGGAATTTGAAACGGCTACAGCGTGCTGCAACTGTCTACATAATGTATCTTTTATATAGGTGTATTTATTTATTTACATACATTTCCAAATATTTCTTTACGAGGAGACTTTCAATTCATCAAGCTACCTAAAAAATCTATTATTAGCAACCGCCTTGTTTTCAAACGTCGATAGAAGTGTGGTTCGGGTGCCATGTGATTATTATTTATGTAACACTTTTGTTGCAGATTCGCGAAGAATGCGAGATACTACATATGACGGACAAGCAGTTAAAAGAAATTATGAGTAGACTCCATAATGATCTAGTTAAGGGACTTAGCAGGGATAGTCATCCTACAGCGATTGTTAAATGTTGGTTAACTTACATACAAGACTTGCCAAATGGAAAAGGTAAAAAAGCTTTTGTATGAACATTCATTTTAGGAATCAAAAATAATAACAAAGTATTGGCGGCAACAGCACTGATAAATAACTTTACATTTACAGAACGTGGAAAATTCCTTGCGTTAGATCTAGGGGGAACAAACTTCAGAGTTCTCATCATAAACTTGGGAGAAAATCACTTCGATATGCAGTCTAAAATCTACGCCATACCAAACCATATCATGACTGGTACAGGTGTCGCATTATTTGATCATATAGCAGAGTGCTTGGCTAATTTCATGAAGGTAACAAATTGTTCTTATAGATTTACAATTCTGCTCGAAAACGACAATAACTGTATTAACACGGTAATTATTTATTTTTCGCAGGAACATAATGTATATGAAGAGAGACTGGCCCTAGGATTCACGTTTAGTTTTCCTCTAAAACAAATGGGTCTCACGAAAGGAATTCTACAACGCTGGACTAAAGGTTTCTCTTGCAGTGGCGCGATCGGAGAAGATGTCGTTCAAGGATTAAAAGATGCGATCGCCAGGCGAGGAGTAAGTTCCCTTCATATTGACTTCAAAATTTAATATACATATTACTTACACTCTACCCAAAATTTATTTCACTCTTATTTAAATTACTGTAACGAGATTTGCAGTTTTTGATGTATTACAAGAATAAGTTATAGTGCTTTTACAGGATCTTAATTTATCAGTGACGGGCATACTTAACGATGCCACTGGTACCCTAATGTCATGTGCGCATAAAGAACGAAATTGCCGAGTAGGGGTTATTATTGGTAAGTTGACGATGATATGGCTCTCTACTAGAAAATTAAGGCATGTGTCTTCTTCCGATTCAATGAGAGCTAAGAAAGAGGCTTTCGTTTTCAATTCTGTTGTCAGTAACAATTTTATGACCATACCAAACTAATAATTGAGAAAGTTAAAATAGCAACCATAGAACTCGTTTTATTTTCTTGTTTGTCACAGTTTATATTGATTTTAATAGGAAACCTTGGGATTCATTGAAATCAATTCAATAAAAAATCTCACATTTTATTTACTGATTTTTTATTTAAAATACTGATTCCTAAAATCAAAATTACTTAATTCTTACGGAATTTATTCACAGGAAAAGCATTATTTTGGTGTGGGGGGGGGAGTGGTCACTCCATCCAATGACTGAATTTCGAAAAGCACTTTAATGAAAGTCCACTCTCGAAAATTCGTATGCACGTACAAAAATTCGTTATGATGATTGTATTGGAATGCAAAATATATTTGTAGTACTTTGTTCTGCTTGTTCTTTTTTATTTTCTCTCTAATAGCTCATCAACATGAATAAGAAGTCGAGTCCTTCATTTTTATATTTATTTCAAGCAAGTTTAATTTGCAGTTGTATTAATTAGTGCACATAAAGATTACAATATATTTTAATAATAACAAGCAAGTCAGTGATCGTTGTGAATTAAAAAAAGTAATATTATCTTCTACATTTTCTTTTTAATATGAACAATAACATAAAATTTACTGATGAACCATTTCTGATCACGAAAGCCTCTAATCATCATCAACGTATCGCTGGTCTCACACTATACATCTGGGATGAATCTGGAACGTCATCTTATACTGATCGCATGTTTTCACTCTTATAGGACGTACAGATTGACATTTGCGCAATTCTGAATGACACGACGGGAACTCTAATGTCCTGCGCGTGGAAAAACCACAACTGCAAAATAGGACTCATCGTTGGTAGGTTTAATTGTTTATTGCTGGTGTTTTGTTCGCTATTGCCTGTTATTTTGTTTTAGAGTATTTATTTTTACATCATTATTTATGCCATCGGTTTTTGCATTAAGATGTAATTCGTAAATAATAACTTGTGGAACGTTATTTTGATCTCAATAAGTATGGTGTTGGTGTGTCCACAGTATAATAATGTGCTAACCGCCACTGATTTATGTTTGGAAATACTCCACTTTACGTCTGTATAACTGGGTATTGTCCACAGTATAATAATGTGCTAACCGCCACTGATTTATGTTTGGAAATACTCCACTTTACGTCTGTATAACTGGGTATTGTCAATCATTCGTCATCTTTCATATTATAATACCATTTTCATGGTCTTTTCTAATGAGCTGCGCCGAGAAAAAAAGACAGTAGTACTAATTCACGCTCTTGTCAAATTGAAATAGCATGACGTCATTCGTGTGAATTTTCATTATTTTTCCACAAAACTTACAAGCTAATCTATTCAGATTAGCCTTAAACCTGCAACAATTCTTTCATGTTGTTATTTATTGCAATGCATGTTTCTATATTAACTGGAACAGTAATATGCATGCTCTTTAGCATTCTAATAAATAAAGTTTCATTGGTATTATTTTTGCTTTGTTCAATGCTTGGCTGGCTACGACCTTTCTTAAATATATTTTCAAGTAGGTACAGTGTTATTTCATTCTTGATTTTGATTTGGAGATTTTTCCTAATAATTACTTTTGTCATAACAACTTCTAATATAAATCGATCGCAATAATATTGAACTGTTACCTTAAATCCGAAGGTACTGGAAGCAACGCCTGCTACGTGGAGAAGACTGAGAACTGCGAGTTGTTTGAGGGAGAGTTGAGCAAGCCGGACATGTTGATCAACACCGAATGGGGCGCTTTCGGAGACGACGGCGCCCTGGACTTCGTGCGCACGGAGTTTGACAGGGAGGTCGACTCCAACTCCATCAACCCTGGAAAACAGATGTAAGTTTCTTATTTCTTGTTCTTCTTAGCGTGTCGACTCGGAGGAACAAATTTGTGATGACTAAAATAACGCCACTGATACAGCATTATCTGTTTTGTCCGTATGGACGTTGCTGCGCAGGTAGTCTCTTACTTACTCAATTTTAGAAAGACTATATTTTCTGGTAAACGTGGGTCAGATTACATAATGAAATTAGCATCACTGACACTTATTTGGGCATTAAAACGGTCATCAACTCCCAACTTGGTATTCACTTATAATAAGAAATAAATCTTATGTCGTTGTAAGTCTTATTACATCAGGCGATACAACATTTTTCGCGTTACCTACTTAAAACGATACTTATCGCGATCGCTTCTCATAATTTTCCATTTATCGAAGTTGACTTTTTCAGAGGCAATGATTATAAGCAATTAATAACAAATGTTATAATTTAATGGACATAGTTTAAGTGAAATTTATTGCCTCGGCAAAGAAAATCTCCAAGTTTTTCCTGTGAAAACACACATGAAGGCCACTTTCATCCTGTGTAATGTGAGACTGGTCGTGTTTTATTTTTCTCTTAATAATTTAACTGTTGCGAGAGCAATTAATTAATTGGATACTAATTAATTGAGAACGAGTTGAGACTAAACAACAACAAGGTCAACGGATTGATAGCGATCACTATCAGACATCATTATTTGCAGGGTCTTGGTCAATTAGTAAACATATAAAAGTTTTCTACAGAATAATATCTGTACAATTGATTGAGTATCTAAGAACTTTGAATTGCAGTGTCATGCTTGAATCATATTGTTTTTACATGCTGATATTATACCTTCTACTAATGCTGAATGTCAAAGGCATTGTTATCTAAACGTAGTTACGTCGTTTACAATACGGACGGCTTCGGCTTTTCAGTATTCATAAAACTGGATAGAACCAGTAACGAGTCATTAGAATTTAAAATTATGATAATGATTGGGACAAGCGTATCTTATGTTATAATAGTAAGCATTAGAGACAGAATACTAAAACTAAAACTTCTAAATTGTGCAATTAGAAATTGAATATCATTTTGCTGTATTTCGCCCAAAATTGGTATCTTTCACATCACTTAATAACTACATTTTTATTATTGAAATTTCTATTCCAGCCAAGAGAAAATGATATCAGGAATGTACATGGGAGAGTTGGTGCGACTGGCGCTGGTGAAGTTTACCAAGATGGGGCTGCTGTTCGGGGGGCGGGGGTCGGACCTGCTGTTCCAGAGAAACAGCTTCTACACCAAGTACGTCTCCGAGATCGAGTCCGACAAGCCTGGAGACTTCACTAGCTGTGTGGACGTACTGGAGGAACTCGGTAATTGTCGTTTGAGTAACATAATAATTAGACTTTTAAGGCATACGAGAACTATAAATTTTCTGATACTGAAGCTAGAACCCTATACTGTAATTAGACATTTTCTTTGTAATATTACCCCCAATATATCAAATATTAAACGTAACAATATGTAGAGGAAATTGAATGACGCAATAATGTAAACACCTAAAGACGTCAACGCTCTCAGACAACGCCGACAAAAATTAATATCGTTCTTTTATCATCATCTGATAAAATTTTACAAAAATGTAGACTGGTACCTGCGCCCAGACACCCAAACTTTCATCAATCATGACGAAATACGTGATAATAAAACGCGACCACCGTACGTAGGTACTCTGTACACGTTACATAAGCCTGGTGTACTAGGTATCTATCTCCTAATCGATGTACGAGATTACGTAATGATTCACATCTATGTACCAGCACTAAAAAAAAATAATTGTCGCAAGATAATTCATTATTTAATCATTACTCACCATTTTTAAAGCAGGATAACTGACAGTTTTCCTATCTGTAGTTAGAGAAGTCATAGATAGCGAAAAAGTCATGTCAAACGGTAGTTTTGTTTCAAGCTGAAAAGATATCAATAATGCACTATTGGTCGAACCAATCTAAGGAAATAATTATACCTACTATACAACCTATCAACCTTAGGAGTCATGTCCCTGAAATTGCGGTAAAATTGTAATTATACTGCAATGTTATCGATTATCACATTAACATCATTAACCTTTTCCCATTAATTCGCTACATTATCGAGAACTCCACGGGACTGTCCAGCGTCCAAGACCTGTGTATCTACCTAATAAAAGCTGTTTATTAGCGTTTATCTTTGACCTTTGGCAGAAATTAATACATTTAATAATCAAATCAATTTTATATAATGATACCTACCTACATAAATATCTAGATTGCTCGAGAAGTCCACGGGATCGTCCAACGTTCAATAGCGAACCTACACTAAATACAAAAAGCGATTTATCTTTGACCTTTGGCAGTAATTAATACGTTTAATAAACAACCATTTTCATTTACTTTATGACTTGATAAATAATGATTATGGATAGAGTGTAGTTATGTAACTTTGGCGAAAATATTGGAATTCAAATAAATCATTTAAATGTAAAATATATCATTGAACTTTTATGATATTTTCTTGTATTCAAACGTGCGCACTGTACCTGGATATTCGCTTGTCTAACGCAGAATATGGTAACTGACAGCAATTTTGTAAAATGTTTATGAATAGTACCTATTACTTATATATACGTAGGTAGCAATTTAATTATACTTTGTGCAACACATTGTCCATACATTGGTTAATTTTCAGTTCATGAATAGATAATAGGCGAAAACAAGGCATTGTTTCAAGCAAAAGTCCCCATATCTATCGATTAAATGATTTTAGATTGCAACACGATTTCACCATCATTAAATCGGGTGTTTTATAGGGATACCTACTTGAATTCGAAAAATGTTTCATCGATATTTTATTCATCGGTAGATGATGATGATAGGACTAGCCCTATATTAGGAATTTCCCATTTTCCATAAAACCTAACCGAAGCTATAACTTTAGTAACATTAATCATCATCTGAACCCCGGACCTAAGATGGCCCCTGCTGGACACAGCCTCTTAGGAACCGGTCTAGCCACTCCGTACCGTGAGTGTCACATTTGAGCCAATGAGATTTCCGAGCTAACAGCAATAATATTGACATTACAGGGTTGTCTCACGCGACAGAGGCAGACATGGCCGCGGTGCGGCACGTGTGCGAGAGCGTGTCCCGCCGGGCGGCGCACCTGGTCTCGGCCGGCATCGCCACGCTCCTCAACAAGATGAACGAGCCCAAAGTCACCGTCGGCATCGACGGCTCCGTCTACCGTTTCCACCCCCATTTCCACACGCTCATGTGCGAAAAGATCGCGCAGCTGGTGCGGCCAGGAATAACCGTAAGTTTCTGTTGTTTATTTCTCACAAATGTTTTTTACCAGTTTTTATCTACAATTTTATTTTTGAATGAATACGTACTGCAGAAAAACCTGACCTGATCTCACCGAATCCTATCTCAGCGGAGGTCAGGTTTCTCTGCAGCTGACTGTACAAATGTTGTACCAACATACTGTAATGTCTGACATTTGATCAAAAACGTTTATTGCGCGTCTAAAAATAATTATGAAACAATCGTTAAAACGCGAATAAGAAACGGTTAGGCAGTCAACGACACGGCGAACAAAGTTCAAGGCACACCAAATCATGTTTTAGCAGTAGCTGCGCGCGTCACACATGTTCTTACAAAGTGAGTTGCACTCGCACGTCACCATGACTTTATAGTTCTAATGTAATGAGGTACAATTACTATTGAGGATGAGCGGCCAACTTAGCTAACCACTATAACTAGCGGCTCGCCCCGGCTTCGCACGAATGTGTATGAACCATCGAAAATTTTCTAGTTCAGTGGTTTAAGTAGGAGTTAGTGAATATATAAGCAGACTAAGCATTTCATACTACATATTTTATACCCCCTAGACCTATTGAAGTAGTTTAACAAATATTATTCATAACACTTGTGCGAATAAATATTTTATCAGAAAAAATACAATGGAATGGAAAAAATGTTTAGTTTACTAGTGTGTACACGACAACTACCGCCAGATGGTGATCATTGTCATATCAACAGGTGCCTAGGCGACTTGAGAAAAATCTGACACCAGTGTTATCTATAACACACTCGACAAGAAAGAAAGAATGTAAAAATCTTTTTCACTTCTCATGCTCAGAAAGTGCTTATTTGTGCAGGATATAGGCTGCACAAAATCGAATTTTGTGCACAAGGGCATTAACGTATCTACTCATAAATGTATCTATATTAAGGCAAAGATAATGAGCCATACAGCCAAACACAATAAAAAGTTCATAGATAGAATTTGTTATTTTATAATTTTTACTTTAATTTATTTGCCTTATGTGTTTTTTAAGACATAAATAATATTAAAATTATTTAATTAATATAAGAAAATTATTATTGCAAAATTAATTTAATAGTAGGCTGTATAGGTCTGCAGCCGAAGCCTAATATCAATGTCGTAAGATGTAAAAAAAATGAAGCGGCGGGAAACAGCTCTTGTTTTTTCGTGCGTTTTCTGTTTTATTTCCTCGCAATCGAAGTGAAAAGCAGAGTTTATAACTCGTCCACAAAACGATTTTTATCCTCGACATTACTATCAGCCCTCGCCTTCGGCTCGGGCTGCTAAAAGTCTCGGATAAAAATGATTCGTTTTGTGCACTTGTTGTAAAATCTACTATTGTTCATCCTATTATTCTTATTTTTTGTTATTCTTATTATTATAAGCATACCCTATTTATCTAAGTTCAAAGATTGTTATTGTTTGTTACATCACCAATTAAGTATAAAAAAATACGGTGTTTGCGGCTATCTGCAGAGATAATACGTATCAAAGCCAAGCCCCCAGTTTGGCCGGCCCTTGCTGACCATTAGTAAACAGATAATTCTTGTTTATACATATAATCGCCCGACGACACATTGAACTTTGTACAACTGGTTCAAAACAACTTTTATCTTATTGTCTTGGCAGCCGGACCTTGTATAGATATCGTGTCATTGGCCAAAATTATTATAAACTAGCATTTGCCCGCGCTTCGCCCGCGTGAATTTCCTTGAGAAAAGCACTGTTCCCGTAACAGGATGAAAGGTATCCTATGTCCTTCTCAGTACTTCTATGTGTATGCGAAATTTCAGGACGATTAGTTCAGAAGATAAAGCGTGAATAGGTAACAAACAAACAAATAAACTAACTCACTTTCGCATTTATAATATTAGTTAGGATACGCTTAATTTTGCCACACATATTTTCAAAACATAAAATACTCTTAGCAGTCATAGCCCAAATTACATGTTTTGGTATGCGTCACAAACATTGCGTTAATTGTATGGTGTGCTAATGAATTTTAATTTTCTCATTAAATATAATTTTAAATATATGTATAAATAAATATAGCTTTCGCCCGCGCGAATTTCCCACGGGAACCGTGCCTTTTTCCCGGGATGAAAGGTGCTTCCTTAATATCCTTCTCCGTACTTCTAACTATGTGTATGCGAAATTTGAGGAAGATTGGTTTAGAAGATAAAGCGTGAAGAGGTAACAAACAAACTCACTTTCGCATTTATAATATTAATTAGGATAGTTAGGATTAGGATAAATATTTATATAGGTAAGTAGGCAGTTATATTGTGACTACAAAAAATAAATTAATCTTGCAATATAATTCAAAAGATAAACAACAAATAAACAGTACAAGATCTGATGATCATTTGTCTACTCATCACTAACTCCTAAACAAAGATAAAAAAAATCTTTTGAATGCTCCGGCCGGTATGACCACTCACTTTTTTAACGATAAATATTGAAACTACTAATCTAATTACAAACTATGTTTAGTCATTATAGATGAAAGGTGCTTCCTTAATGTTCTTCTCCGTACTTCTAACTACGTGTATGCGAAATTTCAGGAAGATTGGTTTAGTAGATAAAGCGTGAAGAGGTAACAAACAAATAAACAAACTCATTTTCACGTTTATAATATTATAGTTAGGACAGTTAGGATTAGGATAAATATTTATATAGGTGTGACTCTCTCTCTCTCTCTCTCTCTCTCTCACTCAGCCGAAAGACGTCCACTGCTGGACAAGGACTACGAAAAATAAATTAAACTTGCAATATAATTCAAAAGATAAACAACAAATAAACAGTACAAGATCTGATGATCATTTGTCTAATCATCACTAACTCCTAAACAAAGATAAAAAAAATCATTTGAATGCTCCGGCCGGTATGACCACTCACTTTTTAATGATAAATATTGCAACTACTAATCTAATTACAAACTTTGTTCAATCATTATATCAAGAATTATGGACTGAGAACATTGCGTCATGGCCGTCAGTGACGCACCAGCTAAATGTTTAATTGCCAGTCATGGATTAGTTTCATAAAGGAAGTTACGGTACTGAAATGTATATTAGTTCGCTAAAAACGTTTCCATATATGGGATACTAAGTCAACCATACTTTTATTTTACAACAGTTAAATACATAGATATATTTTAGTGGAAATCGCTAGTCTCTGCCTACCCCCACGGGAAAAAGGCGTGATAATATGTATGTATGTATATAAACAAACATCCAAGAATAAATTACCGATCAAAGTATTCACAGTGTCAACGAAGTTCATAAAAAAAAACTATATTTATGTCAAGATCATTGCATGCAATCTTTTCTTTTGATTTATCCGATATTGCGTCGTGACGACAATAATTATAATATCAATATAATATCGCTTTTCTATATATTATAATTATTGGCCATTATAGTTATTATAGAATAAATTAATCATTCTGAAAAAAAAACTATTTACTGTATCTATTACACATCTACTCTACGTACAATTCTACAATAATTTATCTACCAACTGTTTCTATACTGCCCAGTAGATATAGGTACATATTTGAACGCCATGGGAGAACCGCAAACTAGGTACTTACCTACAAATTTTATAAAATAACTTACCAATCAATAAGGTAGAATATAAACAATATTTTTACAAATATGCACGTTATTAATCCATGGTGCTCAAAATGTCTAAAAAATTATCTAAAAGCAACTGTAAGCAACGATTTATCGTCCTCACTTAAAAATCTCTTCTTTTGTTACAGTTCGATCTGATGTTATCAGAGGACGGCAGCGGCCGAGGCGCGGCGCTAGTGGCCGCGGTGGCGTGCCGCGAGACCCTCGGCTTCGCGTAGGACTACCGGCGATCTCTGCACCGATATTGCGTCGTGACGACCAGTTCCTGTAAACCAAAATGTCACACAAGACACAAACCACTCCTCTACGTCACACACAAAAACACGTGGCAGCGACATGTCACTCCCACACTCATGGGTGTGAAGGCGTGTCAGCGGCGTAGTGCAGTGTAATCGGATCTTGTATTATTTTGGTAATAGACTTATGTGTTAAATTCACAAGTTACGTAAAAGCCGAATTTCTGCTAAGGTTTTAATTTTTATCATCGCAACAACAGTTTAAAGGATTACATCAGCCAATCACCATGCTGTTATTTTTATAGTGTGGCATCTATAAAAGCCTCTGTCTTTTTTCACTTTAAGTGTAGGTACGCTTTTGTTTAATTTTTTTATAATCTGGTGAGAATTATTAGCGTAAATTATGAATGTTACGATATGATTGGTTAGTTGCTTTAATAGTTTGCTTTTAGGTTGATTTATCTTAGTTGTCGTCACTCTTATCACTCTTATCGGGCGTCGCGTTTGAGGGAGTCATGTACCTAATGTATGGGGAACTAAATCTAAATATTTTAGTATTATAGGACATGCCATAGCTTAATTGCTATCAAGTGTTTACTTATTTGAAAACTAAGTACAGGTACCATCTCTTTTCAGAGAAATCCAAAGGTTACTTTAATACATAAGGTATGCTAAAAGAGATAGGCACTAAGTTACAGGAGCTTGGTCGACGTCTTATGTTATAAATTAGGGTTCAGAAGTACTTACATACGATGACCTGTCTAGTCACAAAAAGATTTTAAGGAGTTGGCTACTTAAAAATTCATTTATACGTCTGTTTATCGACGTTTCCAAAATAATCGTTGTCCCAGTTTTCCTTCCTGGTTACAATATACTTAGAAGACTGAATTAAATAAACCAATATCACCATACTACGCATATAAGAACAATATACAATAAAACAATGAAGTATTTACTATATTACAGCTACAGATATTAAAGGTCAGTCAGTCGATAAACATGCAAACAAGTTGCATTTTTTTTTTTGCGAGTGCCTATCTTAGCCAACGGAATCATTTGGCCCCAACAAGCTTTCAGTGACTATTGTTGCGTTATTTAGCAATAAGTAGGTTTAAATATATATATATCGGATAGCTAGCTCGTGTAATAATAAGAAAATGCGTATTTATAAAATGGTAACACAGAAATCAACGCAAGTATATAAGTTGGCACCGTATCTCGCGCCCATCAATATATTTGTGTTTTTCCGTATTTGCATCTAATCTGCGTAGCAAGAAAGTTAAAAAGTTACTATGTGTACTTGTACAAAAATTGTTAAAGCACATAAGTATATAAAATTAATTTAAAGAATCCTATTTAGCGCAGAATATTTAAAAATGTTAATTAGATATAATAATGAATGACAGAGAGAGATTTATATATATATCCTACAATAGTTTCAGAAACAATTTATTACATATTTAATTTCATTATAATTTGAACTTACAGAAAAGTTACTTTAAAAATTGAATGGCTAAGCGACTTTAGTTTGTGGTGTTAGTTACATGCGTGGTTCTGGTCAAATACATACAGCAACACGAATGCCCCTGTGACTTTCTAAATGTTTATTTAACTATAATAAACTAATACAACTTAAGCTGGAACTCCTACAAATGATGAGTTCATACTCAAATAAACAGCCACAGTGATGATGTTCGTGTTAGCGTGGTTCATATTTAAGCAATAGTATTTCTATGCATAGTGTAACTGTACAATGCATGTAGTGTATCATTTTGATCATTCCATCAAAGCAAATGATTTTAGTATAATTTGTAGATTTTATGGAAACAGTTTGATATCACCATTACTATACTATCGAGGTTTGCGGCAATGGAAATATTATTGAATTGTTTGATAAATTTATTGAAATCTAAGATTATTATCTAAGTGTTTTGATATTTTACTGTGATAGAACTAGGACTATATTTCTGATGAAGAAAAGTTTTTCTCTAACACATTTATTGCTATTTTTAGTCTACGACATTATTATCAGTTATCGAATAAAAACAGAAACAAAAAGACGTCGAATATGATTTTTGGACTGTATATTACGAGTAGATGCAGGTACCAAAGGTTTTATTCGTCTTATAAATATATTATTGCAAATTTTTCTTCATGTCAGACAAATATTGGCCATGTAAATCGCTGTTAGGTTGCATCCCACACAAGTATATGTATAGTTCCTAGATTTTATAAATAGGTGCATTTTATTTAAGGTATCTGTTTGTCAATATCTCTCTGTTGCATGTTGAATTGTATGTATGTAACAATTATGAGTTAAGGATAGATTTAGATATTATTTACATAATATTTATTATACATAGATATTATTGTTTTATATTAATTTCCTGAGAATCTGAAAATTATTTTATGAATGATTAAAAGTTCAAAGTTCAAAATAAATAAGACCAATTTTACAAAACAATGAGATTACAAAAAAAAAATACTAATTGATTTTTTAACTTTGTAAAATGGTAATACCGTGAGCCAGTGGCGCCTTCGTTTGAACTGAATTAATTAGTTGAAAATAAGGATAACTATATTTTGCCCTGGTCAGTGTCAGTGTTTATATAATCCTTGCAACCCAGATAATGTACACATCAAATTAATATCAAAAGTTTATGTACGATTATCCTAAATCTACACAATGAACAAACAAAGATTTTTAAATAATTTTCGATTAAATAATCTATTTCCAATTAATGAGCACAGTGACTCAAGGTACGGTCTTAAAATAAGTTATCATTTATTACGTAATCGAACTTTAATTTGCTCAAATCTTACTTAACATCGAGTACCTCTATAAATACATGAGATATTTTATATACAAAATTTAAGTACTTATAGAAAGATAATATATTGAAATTATTTATGATATGTCACAGTTTGCTCCGTATAATAAAACATAATTATTTTGGTTTACCCGTGCCATATTTTATTTAGTACAGCAACCAAACTGACTAAAGGCATATGGCTGAAATTCAAAATTTTCAAAGTCACATCACAACTAAGCATCAGCCTTAATGTAAAACATTAATACAAACCTAGTAGTAACATTCCACGGGTAACGCATAAGTAACTCCCTACTTCGTTATTTAGATTCTTTCATCAAAACTTGTAGTAGGTACATATCCATCCATATTTTGTTATTTTGAACACAGAGTCCATTAACTAAATAAATAATGTAATTATGTAAAAGCCTGGAGCTTCATTATTCAAAGATATTATAGTTACTTAAACGAAATGTTATTTTTAAGTTTATTCATATGATTTGAACGTCTGATGAGTGGTATATTTGTAGAAAATAATTATTTTTATTAAGCCACTGTAAGGAGTTTATTGCAAAAATAGCAAGCTCTACCTGTGTAAAGCTGTTAGCGATGTTACTTAAATCATTAATAAATTTATATTGAGAATGTTAACATATTTTATTTACATTATCTACTCCACTACCACTTTTGCATTCTAGATATTTTTTAAATATTCTTATAATATTTATAGGTACATACATAAAAAATACGTGTCACAATATTTTTCCGCGATAGACTTCAAAACAACTCTATTCTGATCTAGATGAATTTTTTCATCAAGTGTTATTTGGTACAACTTGAGAGATAGGATACTTTATACTATCCTAAAACGCTATTGAGCCCCCCCCCCCCCAGATTAAAATATACGACAATAGTTTGCTATTTTGTTAAGCTTTTACGCTGTACCTCATTAATTCACATATTATAAAGGGATACAAAAAATATATTACAGTACATGTGCACTGAGTTGCCAATGAGGGATTTTCCGAGACCCAAATAAAATAAAAAATAATTCCAGATGACTTCATAGATGGCGCTTAAGCAAAGGCGAGAGAAAAAGTTCCATACAAAAAGTAAAATTTCATTGAAAAAAACAAAACTTAGTAAAAATAACATCAAAAAAGTATCAATATTGTGATTTGTGCAGCTGTCAAACTGTTAGGTGATTTTTTTCTGTCTCTGGCTGCCAATAAAAAGCGCACAATATGTATAGGTACAGCCATTATTACAACACGGCTTTCAATAAAACTCCATCTGTTGAGATTTTCTTAATTAGCTGTCAGAAAAATCGCTCATTGGAATATTTCAATAGGTATGTACTTATTATAAGTTTCCGAACAAAACTTGAAAATGGCAACGGTTGTTTTCATGACGTAAGTACCCGTCAAAAACCCACAACCAGCTTTTACAAGTATTGCCATCTTTATATTTAGGTCGGCAACTGATGAAGACACCCTAGTACATACATTAATGCAAAAGTCTTGTTTCAAAATATCTAAATAAGTTATTCAAAATTTAACACCTTTGATTAAAAACACCAAAACCATTTCAAGACTTTTATTGTCACACTTATGGTAATAGTGCAGCTACAACTTTTCGTGACGATAGTATTAACTATTATTTTTTATAAATTCTTTTCAACCAAATATCTAAATTATATAATTTGATTGAAAATTTAACAATTACGAGTTTTAGAGCATATACCTATATGAATTTATACAAATGTTGTCTGATATTCTACCAACTTAAGAGACTAACCGATAAGAATCATTAGGTTATATAATAGCTTTTCAGAGAGCTTAATTCATTATACCAAAAACAACACACAAGTTTTACATACACACACTTTTTATCAAAACCATCAAATTTTTAATTTTGGTGAAAATTATATTTAAGCAGTCTGTACTCATCAGAAAACCAAAAAATATGCCAATTTCTAAACCGTTTGAGATCAATTAAAATATATAAAATGTGTCAAATATCAAATACTTACATTAATAAGTTGTAAATAGACTTAATAAAAAAAACCTAAACAAGGTAAACAAAATATAAAAATAGCAAATTTTTAATTTATGTATATCAAGGGATCATAAACAATACATATACTATACATACAATATTCCGTATCAGTAGATATTTAAGTTGAATCTGAAATTTACTATTTTTGTAATTATGAATTTATTACATCATAAAGTAAGTAAAAAATTACATATAATTTAGATATTTTAGATAAATATATACATTTTATTCATATAACACCTTCATAGAATTTCTAAATATCACATCTATCAATATCAGAAAAAATTATCTTGATTAATAACAAAAAAGTATAGCCCTGTAATTTAACTTAAACTAAATATTTAGATGTCACAAAATAAAATATTAGATGTAGGTACTTAAACGTGGCAACATATATTCACCAAATTTATATATTTAGAATAGTACTTACTTAGTTCTAAAAAATTTTAATCAAAACAGATCCCTCAAAATCAGTTTCATGAGTAAATATCAATAATATTGTTACCCTAGACCCGGCAGGCACAGTCAGAAGGTGTTCTAGCAGGCTTTTTGGGTGCACTTAGTCTCTTTGACACACTCGTTCCATATTGAATGCCGGATCCTATTCGCTCTGGGTCCAACTCTCCAGTTTCTATCTTAGCCAGGATGGTTTTAGAGCATTTCAAAAATGCCTCTTCCACATTCTCACCAGTTTTTGCACTGGTCTCAAGGAACATAAGCTCTGAAAAAAAATTCATGTTGGTTGAGGTTTTTATTTAAAAAGCTTTCGCCCATCTCCACTCCAATGAATAGAGAGAATTAATAATAATGGTTAACTTGTTCTAAACCGCACAATAGATTTTGAGTGGATTATCATTCAGAAATTACCTAAATTTTAGATTAATCCAGATTGTTTATAAATTCTGGGGAAACCTGCACTCTAGTTTAAATAACAGCTAGTGTGTGAAATGGATAAGGCAATGGCAAACCACTCCATTAACATTGCCAAAAAAGTTGTTAAATGTGTTTCACTCCACATTTATTGTAATGCCTTGAGGAATAAAACAATAGAAGGTGAAGGTTTATAGCAACACTTCAAAATAGAATCTGAAACCTCATTACTAAGAACTCCATTATTAATTGATAATTGAAATATAGTCCGACATGCAATATTTAAAACTTAGGTTTAGTTAAGTTAGTAACATACTAGCTTTTTCCCGCGGCTTCGCCCGCGTGCATTTCCCACACAAACAGTGCTTTTTCCCAGGATGAAAGGTACGCTATCCCGAGTGACTTCCAACGGCCCCGGCGGGACGGCCCCGGCGGGCCCGGATTTTGCATTGACGGAGCCGTTGGAAAAAAAAAAATTCCAACGGCCCCGGCGTGCTTATTAAATGGGAGGGATAGCATAAAAAATTTATAGCATACGCTCCGGTAGTGTTTAAAGGGGGGGAAATTGTGTATTATTTTGTGTAAGTACCTTAAATATGAAATGAAATTAAAAAAAAGAGTTTGTATGTAACAATCACTATTTATTGTTGATAAAAAATAAATTTCAACTAGGTATCAACAATCATATACATAAGAAAATAAAATACATGATGTTTGTTTTAGATTATGACACATAATAGTACAAGTATTAAAGGTTACAAACTGTCAACTACTAAATATCTTACTGTCTCTGTTGTATTTTTACTCCGTAAACAGTATTTATAACTAATTAACATATTATTAACTAATTGTTACAAACAAACTCTTTTTTAATTTCATTTCATAAGGTCTACAAAATAATACACAATTTCCCACCCCTTTTAACACTACCGGAGCATATGCTATAAATTTTTTATGCAATTCGTCCCATTTAATAAACACGCCGGGGCCGTTGGTAATTTTTTTTTCCAACAGCCCCGTCAACAAAAAATCTGGGCCCGCCGTGGCCATTGGAAATTTTTTTTCCAACGGCCCCGTCACCGGGGCCGTCCCGCCGGGGCCGTTGGAAGTCACTCGCTATCCCTATGTCCTTCTCAGTAATTCTTCTAAATGCGAAACTTCAGGAAGATTGGTTCAGTAGATAAAGCTTGAAGAGGTAACAAACAAACTCACTTTCACTCATTTATAATTAGGATAATATAAATTATCATAAATGTATACCATAATACCTATTAACGGGACTTAGCAGAAACCTTTATTAATTCTGTTATATTGTTGATGATTTTTATGTGTACAAGGCCTATTTCTGACTACAAAAAGAGGTTCATTAACCACTACACTAAAAGACTACTCACCATTTTCCTGAGCAAACTGACTAGCTTCTGTGAATGTCACCTCTCTAGACTCTTCTAAATCTTTTTTATTTCCAACTAGCAAGATGACAATATTAGGGCTTGCCAAGGTCCGTGCATCTCTTAACCAATTTGCAAGTGCATTGAAAGAATCACGAGATGTTGTGTCATAAACAAGCAAGGCTCCAGCTGCCCCCCTGTAGTAAGAACGGGTTACTGATCTAAACCTCTCTTGACCAGCAGTATCCCATATCTGCAATTTTGTAGACTTTCCTCCAATATTAACAATTTTAGAACCAAACTCAACACCTATAGTGTGGCACCTATCTTCTTTGACTGTAAAGTATAATATTTACATGACCATTAAAATTTACAAATTAATTCATATGCATATGATAGTAATACAAAACACATGCAAAGTGAACTTACATTTGTTTCCAATAAAATTATTAAGCAGGCTGGATTTTCCTGTACCAGCACTTCCGATAACCAAAAACTTGAATAAATATTCTGAAAAAGTAAATGATTTGAAAGTAATTAAAAAAATTATAACATTGAATTTTAGATAGTAAATACGATAGTTTGTACAATAGGTAGGTACCGTAGGTTTCCGACATGTTATTGCGTAAATACACCACTGGCAAGTTAAAGCTATTGGACTGAAAAAGCTTACAGTGAATTTAAAACATATCAATCAGGAAAGGCTTATTTGTAAGCCAAGATATAAAATAAACTATTTTCTTTTATATACACTCATAAACAGTTCTTTCTTTACTAATTTCTGAATGAAAGAAAACAAGCAAACACAACAATTCCAGCAGTCCACAGTTTCATGATCAATCCATCCGTCAATGTGACATATTGACATTGACATAAAGACCATTTTAAAATTTTTGATGTTGGCAGAGGAAGTACAACAGTGTTGAGCATCGGTACTATCGATAGTAACAAATCGAAAGTGTGCGTTACCCTGGCAGGAAAGTGTGTCCTGGAGTTAAGTGAATGGAACCAAAACGTTGTGCATAGTCTAGTGTACATGTGCCGCGAATAAAACTTTTGTGCGTCTTGTAGTTTAGGAAAAAAACGGAAATCTAGGATTCTGCTAGGGTAACGTCGTTCTAGCAGGAAAGTTCTAAACGAATGATCGGAGAGAGAAATATTCTGAGGGGGCAGAGAGCTTAGAGCTGTGCATTGACCTGGGCCGAAAAGATCATTTGTGCGTCTTCAGGTTTTCGGGATATTGCATTTCCTGCTGGAGTAACGTTTTGCAAAATCGTGGATCTCCTAGATCCATCGTATGTGCGCCTGTAAGATAAATATACATGAGTAGCTATTCATTTGTGCCCATCTGTGCCATAATTAGATTTAAGAAAATATTTATAATTTTTAAGTAATCGCGTTGTCTTTGAAATCACGAAAAAATCATAGCGCCTAAATGAAAAGACGTGTAAGCTCGCTGAAAACTGTATTCGATTCTTCTATACACCTATAATAACCACAAAAAGTTTCTGAAGTGCACATGTATTCATTATTGAATAATATTACTAAAAGACAAAATTAGGTGACTTAACTTTGACGTCAACATACAAGAAACCGGCTCAACCCAATAAGTGTGCGTGTGAATCAAAGATTAGTGTGTTTAGTCATATATTATCGTGGAAATTTTCAGTTCAAAATGTTAAGGATATAAGTAAATAAAAACAAATCCAAAAATATATGAACAATGGCAGATTATCCGGCCAAATTAGAATGACTACAAAAAGCGACGGTTTTATACATATCGATGACCTTCTCTATTGAACGTATTATACCTAAGCTGTTGGCCGTACAGTCGCTATCAAACGTCTGTCGGCAATTCCCAACTGGGAATTCCCGACAAAGTTTGAGGAAATAATTAAAAAATCCTAACTATCCTATCCTAACTAATATTATTAATGCGAAAGTGAGATTTTTTGTTTATTTACTTGTTTGTTTGTTACCTCTTCATGCTTTATCTACTGAACCATTCTTCCTGATATTTCGCATACACATTGTTATAAGTACTGAGAAGAACATAAGATACCTGGGAAAAAGCACTGTTCCCGTGGGAAATTCACACGGGCGAAGCCGCGGGCAAAAGCTAGTATGGATATAAAATGCACAGGACATGCACGCACATAGTGGCCATATAAAATAAAAAAAGAGGTTTTTGATTTGGAAATTATTATTTTTATTCTCTTATACATAGGTAATTTTAATAGTAAATATTATGGCATCAAATCACAGATCAAACTACTACTGTGGACACTGGGAACAGTGCTTTTTCCCGGGATGAAAGGTACCTTATGTCCTTCTCCAGTACTTCTAACTATGTGTATGCGAAATTTCAGGAAGACTATTTCAGTAGATAAAGCATCAAGAGGTAACAAACAAACGGATTTAACACCGTAGATGCCTCGGTGGTCCAGTAGTCAAAGCATAAAATATGTCTCATGATCTGGCTGGGTACTTTATATATCTACCAAGCATATTTTGCGGAAAGGATTTCCAGTCTTATTGGGATATTGCATTTTTAAATCAACTGCTTAGCCGAAAACAAAAATGACTCAATGACTTTGGACTGCACTTTTAGCTGTGGGTCTCGAAAAATAAAATAATATTTACTTACTGCTAAAGAAAGCCAAATGCCTTCCTTTCTAACCATTGGTAACTTGAATATTTACTTACCATTGCAGATTATTCCATTCCAACTTCATAAACTTTTAACCAACATCTAATTAGTAAACAAACGCAACTGCGCAACAGGATCTCCATAGCGTCATAACATACAAATTACAACATGCACGCGTGATGCACGCAACGCACCAAACTGTTTACCAAGAGAAAAGATGACTCACTTCTAGTAAAAAGCAAAATACATCGCATTATTGAAAATAGAATGACGATTATATATCTATCTCTGTCCCACTTATACCATTTTGCTTACTAGTTATCTCACTTTCTTCACGCTAGCTAGACAAAGCGACTCCCTCCCTATTGTTTTTGTTATCCGTAGACAGAAAACTAATCCAACGTCATAGGGTGTCGCGCGGAGGAAGGAAACATCGGTCGGTGTGCAGAATTGTACGACTCGACATGGAAGAAGAAACAGTAGCCAAAGCCATGTAGCTAGTTCATAATAGTGGTACCTAAATAAACTTTCACATTTAAAAAACACATTTTGTATTTTTATAGTAGGTACCTAATCTACCTATTTCGACAAATAAGGAACACGACCTTAACTTTTATACAAATCCCTATTTAACAACAATACATATTTTTTAATTACTCCCACTATTTCCCACAAATAAAGTTACAGGTTGGCATTTGCTAATAAACGTTTGAATGCGACTGTACGAACAGCTTAGGTATAATACGTTCAATAGAGAAGGTTATCGATATGTATGAAACCGTCGCTTTTTTGTAGTCATTCTAATTTGGCCGGATAATCTGCCGTTGTTCATATGTTTTTGGATTTGTGTTTATTTACTTATATCCTTAACATTTTGAGCTGAAAATTTCCACGATAACATATGACTGAACACACTAATCTTTGGTTCACACGCACACTTATTGGGTTGAGCCGGTTTCTTGTATGTTGACGTCAAAGTTAAGTCACCTAATTTTGTCTTTTAGTAATATTATTCAATAATGAATACATGTGCACTTCAGAAACTTTTTTGTGGTTATTATAGGTGTATAGAAGAATCGGATACAGTTTTCAGCGAGCTTACACGTCTTTTCACTTAGGCGCTATGATTTTTTCGTGATTTCAAAGACAACGCGATTACTTAAAAATTATAAATATTTTCTTAAATCTAATTATGGCACAGATGGGCACAAATGAATAGCTACTCATGTATATTTATCTTACAGGCGCACATACGATGGATCTAGGAGATCCACGATTTTGCAAAACGTTACTCCAGCAGGAAATGCAATATCCCGAAAACCTGAAGACGCACAAATGATCTTTTCGGCCCAGATCAATGCACAGCTCTAAGCTCTCTGCCCCCTCAGAATATTTCTCTCTCCGATCATTCGTTTAGAACTTTCCTGCTAGAACGACGTTACCCTAGCAGAATCCTAGATTTCCGTTTTTTTCCTAAACTAAAAGACGCACAAAAGTTTTATTCGCGGCACATGTACACTAGACTACGCACAACGTTTTGGTTCCATTCACTTAACTCCAGGACACACTTTCCTGCCAGGGTAACGCACACAAATCGAAACGCAATACTATCGATAGTAATGCTTAAATTATTCAATAGTAGCTAAACGCAAAATTATCGATATTATGAATATATTATTGAATTTTTACACTATATTGCGTTTGGATACCATATGTAGATTTATGCCTTATGTTGTCACGGATAATAAAATTGATGATAGCGTAGACTACTCAGAAAAATAATATCTGAGAGAGACTATCAAGGCGCAAGTAATCGATAGTAGAAGTACAATATCTATTATTTCATATTATTTTAGTAGGTAGGTATTATGTCACATTTCGTGCTATCGATAGTTTTATCGATATTCTGCTCATCATCATCATCCACAGCCTTCCGTGACCCACTACTGGGTATAGGCCTCCTTTCATCTACTATTGAAAAATGGGTGTTATTTAACGGGTTGGCATCATCGAGATATAATGTACATGATTGGCATAGTATTCATGTTTTTGAAAGCAGAAAAATGTTTTCTGGCCATCGAGATATTATGTACTGGCAGTTAAAATATATGATTGATGAGCAGACCATGGCTAGCGAACAATATGAAATCAATCGGCATTTTTTAACCGACTTCCCAAAAAAGGAGGAGGTTATATGTTTCGATGTATGTATGTTTTTTTTATGTATGTTCGCCGATTTCTCCGCCTATGGTGGACTGATTTCTGAAATTATTTTTTTATTCGAAACAGGCTATTCCCAAGTTGGTCCCATTTTAACAACGTCAGAATTTGTTCGGTAATTTTAAAAATACCTAACAAAATATTAAAATACTAACATTGGATTACAGAGCAAAAGCCCGCGACAGCATGGCCTTCGTTATTTTATGAAAACTCAAGATTCTCTTTGTATGTCCCCAACACAGAAATAGCTATTATCGACTATAATAGTTGCATCAAGATTACTTAGACAGATAATTGACCGAGCGAGCGAAGCGAGCGAGGGCTATTTGACCGAGCAAACGAAGCGAGCGAGGGCTATAATTCAAGTGGGGGCGAAAACAACATTGTTTGTATGTATGTAAGTATGTATGTAAGTATGTATGTAAGTATGTATGTAAGTATGTATGTAAGTATGTATGTAAGTATGTATGTAAGTATGTATGTATGTATGTTTGTTCCGCGATAACTGTCGAACCGTTGAATTAATTTCGATGATATTAAGAATACGTGTAGCAACTATCCATAGAATTTTTAAGTTCGTTGTGCAACAAAATCGGTTCCCCCGTTTTTGAGATATTTTAAAATAATAATCGCGAGGTCTAAGTTCGCGGCGAACAACTAGTTTGTAGCAATCGTATTTAAAGTGGTAGCTTAATTTCCTCAAAATAAATGTTTTTTAAAGAATTTATTCCGAATATTGACCGAGCGAGCGAAGCGAGCGAAGGTCTCTAAATCGAGTTGGGGGCGAAACACATTGTTTGTATGTATGTATGTATGTTTGTACCGCTATAACTGCCGAACCGATGGTCCGATTTTGATGAAATTTGGTAAGCATGTAGGAAATATCAATAGAATTTTCAAGTTCGTTGGGCATCAAAATCGGTTTAGTAGTTTTTGAAATATTAATAAAAATGTCCGCGATTATGTAGCAAACGAAACCATACCGTGTTCTAACTTTGGATAGCGCCATCTAGTACTTAGGGAACTGAATTATGTTAGACTAGTAGTTCGCCGCGAACTTAGACCTCGCGATTATTACTCGCGTTTTTATTGATATACTCTGATTTCGACTTTTCTAACATAATTCAGTTCCCTAAATAAAATCTAGATGGCGTTATCCAAAGTTAGAACACGCTATGGTTTCGTTTGCTAGATAATCGCGGACGTTTTTATTAATATTTCAAAAACTACTGAACCGATTTTGATGCCCAACGAACTTGAAAATTCTATTGATATTTCCTACATGCCTACCAAATTTCATCAAAATCGGACCATCGGTTCGGCAGTTATCGCGGTACAAACATACATACATACATACATACATACATACATACATACATACATACATACATACATACATACATACAAACAATGTGTTTCGCCCCCAACTCGATTTAGAGACCTTCGCTCGCTTCGCTCGCTCGGTCAAAAAGTCGAAATCAGACCTAAGCAGCGGTTGTAGACTTGTAGATGATTTGTAAACTAGTAGTTCGCCCCCAAACTCTATACTCGCGAACAATTTCAGCACTACCTTGACCGATTTGGCTCATGTTCGACCTCAAAAATTCTATTAGCCATATGCTTACAAAATTTCATGAAGCTCCCATCAAAATTACTTGAATTATCATCGAACAAACAAACATACATATAAGCTAATACATCGATTTTTTTATTTTAAATATTGCCATTTTAGTTTGTAATAGTTTACTAGATGGCGCTGAATAGTTTCATTAATTTCTACATCAGCCTAGTAAGATTTTTTCAAATTCCATAAGAACCAAGTACCGTTTTTCATAGTAAAGTCTTGTGGTGGTAAATTTCGGTTGTTGTTTCTTTGTTTGGTCGTTCGTCTCGTTAGTCGTTTGGCAAAAATAATTTATATAACTTACATAAAAGAAAATGGTACACCCTCATATTACAAATTTTTATTTAAAAAACAATCATTTTATAAACAACTTTTATAAAACTACACATTTGAAAAACATATGCTTTGACAAACTCATCCTTTTTAAAAAATGATTATTTTACAAACTAATTACTAGACAAATATTGATTTTTTCAAATTATCATTTTACAAACAAATTATTTAACAAAATCTTCAATTGGTAAAACAACGTTAGAGAAAATATCTTATGGCAAATACATCGTTTGATAAATATTATTTACCAAAACTAGAAGATATTTATTTAATAAAAGATATTTAAAAAATATGACAAAATATATTATTATTGGCAGGAATCAAGTTAGGTCCAGGTTATTTTTTTTATGACCACCCGGAAAGACTTTGAGGGCGTAAAAGAAGTTGGGTTCCGATTATTTTTTTTATGACTACCCGGAAAGACTTTGAGGGCATATAAGAAGTTAGGTTCAGGTTATTTTTTTATGACCACCCGGAAATACTTTGAGAGCGTAAAAGAAGTTAGGTTCAGGCACAGAGTACTATACATATAGTATATACTATCGTAAGTTCAGGTTTTTTTTTTGACCATCCGAAAAGGCTTGAGGGCAGAAAATAAGTTGGGTTCAGGCTATTTTTTTACGACCGGACCACCCGGAAAGACATTGAGGGCGGAATAGAAGTTAGGTTTAGGTTATTTTTTATGATCACCCGGAAAGACTTCGAGGGTGGAGAAGAAGTTAGGTTTGGTTATTTTTTTTATGACCACCCGGAAAGACTTTGACGGCGGAAAAAGTTAGGTTCAGGTTATTTTTTTATGACCAAAAACAACAAATTTCAGCTTCGTATGCCCAGTCGTTTTCGGCTGTGCATTCTCTGTAAGTCAGTCAACAAATTTCAGCTTCGTACGCCCAGTCGTTTTCGGCTGTGCATTCTCTGTAAGTCAGTCAGTCACTCCATAACGCAAGATTTTATATATTTTGATGATTGATTGATACTATGTTAGCGCCTGGGCTATTAAGAGGTCCTCCAATTTTTTTATATTGTAAATTATATTATTTCTTTAACTGTGATTTTAACCTGCTCATCAGCACTCTTCAATCATATACTGTACTACGTAAGAGTATATCAATCAATAAAAACGCGAGTAAGAATCGCGAGGTCTAAGTTCGCGGCGAACTACTAGTATTAGAAATCATGCCATCCATTGTCAAGCAATTGGTGCAGATATAAACCCCTGCCAGACATTGTAAATTTACTAAATTTTAGTTATATTTGTTTTAATATAAAAGCTAAATTGAAAGGTCCCCAAGGGTGCTTTTTATACCTATAAAAATCACTTTTGCTATCCATATAACCTGCATAAGCAACTAAGATCCAAACTTCATGCCTTGTCGCTAATTTATTTTACCCGTATATCCCACACAGAAACATTCAGAATTTTTAAAATAAGAAAGGTTTGGTCTTCGCGGGCTCTTGGTCTATTTATGTGCCAAAAATAATGGCATTCTGACATGTTTTGACATTTTAAATCAAACTGACATAAAAAGTTTCGATTTCTTAATTTTCGGCCAGTGATAAAAGAAGTTAAGTTTTCATAACAACAGAATTAATGAACATAGGTATTATAGGTGCACTAAAAATGATAAAATAAGATTTTTTTTTCCAAAAAAATGAACCGACTTCCATCATAAAACTTAAAAAGTCATGAAAAAAAATATGAGGCAGATTTGTCAAAAAGAAAAATGTATTGGCATTTGATTGGCAATAAAATGCCTACATAATATCCTTACTTCTGCACTTGGCACCGACTTCACCTCAATCAGTAGGTAGAATGCCAACACATTTTTCTTTTTGATAAATCTGCCTATATTTTATTTCATGATTTAAGAGTGTATCACGTCCGCGCGCCCGACCGAGTTTAGGTATTTGATAGACCGCAGCTGGCTGTGTGCAAGTCACACGCACACATCGACGTGAGATTGCCGCCAACCCGAAGTAATAAGTGACCGAGATCCGGCAAAGGATTTGTTGGTACCTACCTATATAATTTTTTTTCTTGCTTTACGGTAATGAATACTAAAAATAAAATTACGACCATTTTCTTATGTAAAACATACTTGGCGCGACTTGGCAGTAAAATGGACACGAATGCCGCGACAGAAAATAGCATGACCGTCGTGCCAGGATGCTAAGATGTTAAACATCTGCCTGGCATGAAGGCCAATTTTTCGGGATGAGGTTTACAAAAATAGTATTTTTGGATCCAAGATGGCGGACAACTTTTTTTTAATTTTGCAATATGGGTATCGTTTTATAAGTGTTTCAGTGCGCTGATTACGAAAATAACATTTATTTTGGAATCCAAGATGGCGGACAACTTTTTTTCACGTTTACAATATGGGTATGGTTATAAGGGTTTTTCGGTGCGCTGATGACAAAAATAACATTTATTTTGAGATCCAAGATGGCGGACAACTTTTTTTTCAAGTTTACAATATGGGTATGGTTATATAGGTATTTCGGTGCGCTGATGACAAAAATAACATTTATTTTGAGATCCAAGATGGCGGACAATTTTTTTTTTAATTTTGCAATATGGTTAACATTTTGTAGGTTTTTGGGGACGCTGATGACGAAAATAACATTTATTTTGAGATCCAAGATGGCGGACAATTTTTTTTTAATTTTACAATATGGGTATGGTTATATAGGTTTTTGGGGACGCTGATGACGAAAATAACATTTATTTTGAGATCCAAGATGGAGGACAGTTTTTTTATTTTATTTTACAATATGGGTATCGTTTTATGGGTTTTTGGGGACGCTGATGACCAAAATAACATTTATTTTAATATCAGCGTACATACAAATATTGTAAAATAAAATAAAAAACTGTCCTCCATCTTGGATCTCAAAATAAATGTTATTTTCGTCATCAGCGTCCCCAAAACCTATATAACCATACCCATATTGTAAACTTGAAAAAAAAACTTCCCGCCATCTTGGATCTCCCAAATAAATGTTATTTTTGTCATTAGCGCACCGAAAAACCTGTAAAAACATACCCATATTGTAAAATTGAAAAAAGTTGTCCGCCATCTTGGATCTCAAAATAAATGTTATTTTCGTAATCAGCGCACTGAAAAAACTTATGAAACGATATACATATCGCAAAATTAAAAAAAGTTGTCCGCCATCTTGGATCTTGATTTAGATTTATTTTGATTTTTATGATTTCGATTTCTATGATTTCGATTTATTACGATTTCTATGATTGCGATTTATTACGATTTCTATTTCATCAAAAATTGTCGGCCATCATTCATGAGTATGAAAATGGTACCTATATAAATTTTAAAAAGATTAAAAGTAATAAATATGTAACTCTGATCTACATTACTCTCTGCTGTCTGTGAATACATGAACACGCGAAAATTAAATGCCTCCCGAGCAGCAGAGCGACGTGGATTCCCCTTGACTCTTACCGGCAGACTGATTTTTCGTGGGCTTGGAACTCGTATATATTGAGCGATGGCATTGCCATACAAAAAATGTATGCGGAATTTCTTAGTGAATTGTTACGATATATAATATTTTTTCGAGTTATTTTTCAAAAATCTAAAACGAGCAACTTGTAGCTAGTTTAATAAACTCGCGATTTAACATTATGTAGAAATTATAATTTGTGTTTTACATAATGATTTCGTTAAAGCCGTGAACCTTGTTTTTCGTATTTTTCGTGTTTTCTGGAAGGTATTTACGCAAAAATAAAAGGCAAAATATTTTTATCTGTCTCGTATAAGCAGTAGCAGTTCTTTATTCAGTAGCACACAAAACAGGTTACAATCAGGAGAGCGATATTAGAGTTCACAAAAGTTTAGATCTAAATCGTAACCCAGTTATTTGAGAAGCCTATAGTACTATTTTTATTATCAATAATGATCTAGTTTTGGCACCAGGGTCAATTCAGTAACGCCTGTTTTGGCTAAAAATGTGTGATGCAGGCTTAAGTTTTATGATGGAAGTCGGTTCATTTTTTTGGAAAAAAATCTTATTTACAATCTGGACGGCTGTAAACTTTATTGAAAAGCGTAATAATTATAAAAGCTGCAATGAGTGACGCATGTTTAATATTTGATAAATACTTAGAGGAACTAATATATATGTCGGAACGGGCCGAGTTCAGAGTGGAAGACAGTGTCGTGTATAAAAAATAAAAATAAATAAAAAGTAGTGTGTTGGACGGTGTGCGCGCAGGGGTCTCCAACTATTTGAAGCGAAGACGGGCAAGATCCCTGCGCAGTGCGATTATACACGAACACTTACTTTATAGAGAGCCGGATGTAATGCTCAGGATAGAGCCTCGTACTTTTGAAGTACAAGGACCTCTTGTCTATTAAGCCTTAAGTTCTGGGAGTCATGGGCAGGGTGATATCATTAATACAATATGGTTGGGATAGAATATAGCATTTTATTCCATAAGCACACTAGCCGCTGAGGGCGGGCACATGTTATACTAATACCAAAATCTGATAAGTCTTTGTCGCAATTAAAAGTTAAAATTAACATAAACCAAATATAAGGTACCTGGCCAGGTCCGTACACAAAACGTCTGTGCGCACTTAGAACGTTGTCCCGTTCACCATTACGATCCGTTGGGTTCGAGCACTGGTGCTGGTCGCGTCATCAAAGAGGCACGGCGCTCCTGCGACGCTCCGTTGTATGCGAGATAGTAGACGCTGGCTGGACCTTCCGAAATTTGCGCTGAGCCACTACAGGGACATCGGATCGGGGGCGGCGATGCGGCCTTTGGAAATAAGGTTAGGATCCGTGTGTTGCGCCTTGGGGTCGCCGACGACGGGGCCTGCGCCGTGGCATGCGGTCCACGGTCCGGGAAACCGCACCCTCTGGCGATGGGGGGACACTCCAAGAAGCGTCGATTCATGTGGCCGGGCGGGCACGTGGATTTCAACAGCTCATGTTCCCGACAACTTCGTGGCGGCGAATATCCCCTGTGTCCTTGCGCGTATCGCGGATTTTAAAGCTAAAGGTTAAACTATAATCCCATGACGGGAAGCCGAGGGCGGCGAAAGTGAAAAAACCCCAAAAATTTAATGATTTTGCTCAAGCCATGTTAGTCATGGCGCCTATCCAGCAGGGCTAACATGCGCGTCACGACATATCTCTAAGACGACATGACATAATTTGTCGAATTGGACAATTTTGTCGTTTACTGTAACATGCGCGCCACGAAAGAGAGCTATCTCGATGTGACTTGGCTTTCTCTTCTCTGTACGTCAAGTTTATTGTAAAATAGCACGGCCTACCTATATGGTTCATACAGTCGGTCATCGAATGCATCTACACGGGGCAATCGTGGGGCGAGGGACGGAGGGGGGCGTACCGCACGGCCATACTAATTTCATTTTCGATTTAGTATGGCAGTGCGGTACTAATTTAAGGGTTGTAATGTTTTAAAAAAACTTGTGCGGATCGACGCCGATCCCTCCAATCCAACAAAGCTATTTAGATGACATACTCATATCTTCCGTATCATTTTCCACCCGACTCAGAACCGACTAGGTACCTACTTTTTTACTTTTTATTTTTGGATCCAAGATGGCCGACATTTTTTTTTATAATATAGGTAGGTATCGTTAAAAACATTTATTTAGAAATCCAAGATGGCGGATAATTTTTTCTTTAAATTTTACATATGGGTAACGTTTTATAGGTTTTTGGGGACGCTAATGAAGAAAATAACATTTATTTAGAAATCCAAGATGGCGGATAATTTTTTTCTTTAAATTTTACATATGGATATCGTTTTATAGGTTTTTTGGGGACGCTAATGACGAAAATAACATTTTATTTAAAAATCCAAGATGGCGGATAATTTTTTTCTTAAATTAAACATATGGGTATCGTTTTATAGGTTTTTGGGGACGCTGATGACGAAAATAAAATTTATTTTGAGATCCAAGATGGCAGACAATATTTTTTAAATTTTACAATATGTGTATCGTTTTATACTCGAGTAACTGTATATCAGAAACAAAAGTGCTAGAAAAAACTGTCCTCCATCTTGGATCTCAAAATAAATGTTATTTTCGTCATCAGCGTCACCAAAAACGTATGAATCGATACCCATATGTTAAATAAAAAAAATTGTCCGCCATCTTGGATCTCAAAATAAATGTTATTTTCGTCATCAGCGTCCCCAAAACCTATAAAACGATACCGATATGTAATATTTAAAAAAAAAAATTGTCCGCCATCTTGGATCTCAAAATAAATATTATTTTCGTCATCAGCGTCCCCAAAAACCTGTAAAACGATACCCATATTGTAAAATAAAAATAAAAAATTCCGCCATCTTGGATCCAAAAATATTATTTTTGTAACCTCATCCCGAAAACTTGGCCTTCACGGGATGCCGGTATGTATAACATCTTAGCATCCTGGCACGACGGTCACGCTATTTTCTGTCGCGGCATTCGAGTCGATTTTACTGTCTAGCCGCGCCTATAGATGTATTTACATAAAAAAATATCGGCCATTTTGGATAAAAAAAAAATCACAATCAACAATTTTAATTAGTACAGATGTATCGAGATATCCCGCAAGATTCGAGTACATTTTTTCTCGTCGCTTGTCGTCGAAAAAATCATTTGACGACGAAACTTATCATGTATTATGCATCAAAACCTGTTTCAAAAATCGATTCAATTTGGCGCGCATGTTAGGGTTCGTGAACAAATTGTCACGAAGTCTTAATTTGACAGAAGGACATGATTTGACTGCTTTGCTGCCATGTTAGCGACTGTAGACATATAAGAGATATGTCGTCTTATATCGACAAAATGCCACGACAAAATTATGTCATGGCGCGCATGTTAACCACTGCAGGAAGAAAGAAGAGAAATCGACTCAGCCACTCGATTTGACATTCCATTTTTGTCGCGCTCCCGTTTCGCTTAATTCGAACGCACGTCAAACCAACTTTTAATATTCTTTAAAAGAACTAATGTTTTAAATAAGGTATTTATTCGTTGAATATTATAATAATCTAAGTCGACGATATTAAAGGAGAATAATTAAATTCTACAACAATATCCTACCATGATTTCGCCTTATTTTTTTATGATAAGAAAGGTTTGTTAGGACCCAAGACGGAACGTGTGTTACTAGCTGTCAATGTCAGACGTCCAAGCTCTGCTTAGAATCTCAGTTGACAGTCTGAATTTAATCATGGAAATGTTTTGTTATGAATGTTTAGTTTTCAATATAATTCCGTAAGTACACAAAATCGCGTCGAGTTATTGCTACCAATGGTTTTTCGGCGTGATACTCAAAAGAACTGTTTTTTGATGTGCGGGTCTCCCTGTTTTCTTAATAAGTATTGTAAAAACAACATATGAAATTTGTGTACCGGTGTGTCACCGCTTTCCCATTCTAATTTGTCTGGAGACTAATGGATTTGAATGCCTGCTATTGTGGTAGAGTCGAGAGCCTATCATGCAGGTAATACGCCATAGGAATAATATCCCAATATATCAACACTATTTCACCTAAAATATGATATGCAAGGTTAACCAGTTAGAAGGGTTCAAAAATAATTCTGTAGTTATCACTACAACAGACAAGACACCAAATCACTTTATAACCAGAGATAAACATGAATTAAGTAACACGACAATAGCGCTTAACTTTAGAAACGTTTACCACCGGCGGGGTTGGGGAGTGGAGTGGGGGGGGGAGAGTTTTGTATGACCCCCTACAAGTATTTTTTTTAGCCAGAACCCCCCCTTTTATATGAATTTATGAAAATCTTAAAATCTATCTAGTTATAAAACGAACAGCGGGTCGGGCGGCGGTAGCCCCACGCAATAAAAAAAACAACTGGTCACAAACCCAACTCGGTTCGGTTAGGTTAGGCTGGTGTAAACCCCGGTCGGACGGCGGAAACGGGATTCCGTCGTCCGGCTTAACGGCCCCGGGTAGAAAGGCGCCACCGTGTCAAGCGTGCCTTTCCCCTAGCGGGTAGAATTGAAGGCTGACGAGTCGTCCCGCTGCGTGGCTGCTCCGAGGAGAGCGGCCGAGCCGAGGCCACCGTGGTAGCGGCCGCCGCGCCGGGGCTGTGGAGCGAGAGTAGCACATGGTCCCGGCACTAATGCGGTTGGCGTTGGCACCGTGTGGTTTTAGTGGGTTCAAGTCCCACACACCTGTCCGGCTTCCCGTGGCCGGATGGACGGGACGAGGGTCTTTTCACACGTTAAAAAAAAAAAAAAAAGATGGTGTAAACCACACAAGCGGAGCGAGCGAAGTGAGCGGAGCGTTCGAACTGAGTCAAAAAAGGCTTGGATAGGTTAGGTTTAGATAGGTGTTAAAGAAATCTATTAATCTTTATACTTGTTTCTTTTACAGATCATTGGGATCATGGAGTTGGGTCATCTGGCGGTTAATGACCTTTAGCATACTTTTTATATGAAAACTTTAAAAATTCGTAAAAAAAACACTATGAGCTTCCGGCAGGTCACGGGGGGGTGTTACCGAGACAACTGGACATTAAAACATGAAATGTTTGAAAACGTAGATTCCTTTTATTAGATAGGCTACTGATAAGTGATAGTTTTTTGAAATTCCACCCCTAAAGGGGTAAAATGGGATTTGTAATTTTGTATGATCATCCGATTTGATTCAAATTTGTAATTTAATCGTGTTAATTAAATAAATCAAATACGTGTTTCAGGAATTTGTGACATTTCACCCCTAAACACATTAAAGGGGGCAGAAGTTTTTGTAAATGATAGACGATTAATCATTGCCGAATCCAAACCACTCGTGGGTTAGTTACCCCTAGCGGTTTGGGCTCGGAAATAAAACGTGGAATGTTTCCTTTTAGAACGTAGATTTATCGATATGATATAGCCATATTCACCCCTAAAGGATAAAAGTGCGGGTTTTATGTTTGTCTTGATGTAAAATTATCTTATTTGATTCAAACTTAAATTTTAGCCAACTATGATATTAAAACATGTTTGTTTTTTTTGAAATTTCACCCGTATAGGTGTAAAAATGTATCCTCCGAGCCCAAACTCCTGAGCGTATAAACAAACCTGAAGTTTTGGCTGTAGATATTTTTTATTACGCAGACATCCAAAGGGAAAGGATTATTTCACCCCCGAAGGGGTAAAGTAATTGAACAAATTTAATAAAGGGTGGCGCGATATAGCCTTAGATCGAGAGTCTTGGAAGAAGGAGAGAGAGGCCTTTGCCCAGGGGGCCAATTCCACTAATGACAAACGTAGATGTCGTGTCTCAATTGTGTCTCAAGAGCCAAAGAAATTGAAATAAAGCAACAAGATCTCTGTAAGACTTCTATGTTTTATTAAGATTTCTTTGGCTTTTGAGACACAACTGAGGCACGACATTTACGTTTGTAATTTGTAGAATCAAGGGCCAGTTCTGGGACATTGATGGCTATAAAATATAAATGAATAAATATGAAGGGACAGGTGAAATACGGGAAATGGCACTGGAGGGAGAAAATATTAAATGAAATGATCAAGATTAAAGAAAATGTAACCTTTAATATATTTTTTTAGTTTAAGATTTTAATTTAATCGGTTAGTATTTTTTTTACGTATGGTACAATCAATCATTATTAAATAAAATATTTTTTGTATTTTAATACAATATTGGCGCAGCTTGGCAGTAAAATCAAAATTCGATTCGAATGCTGCTGATGTTTGACAATAATAATATTTGAATTTTGTTTTTAATTTTGATGATATGTAACGGCTTTGGATCTTGGTATTTGTGTAAGAATGACATAAAGAAAGAGAAAAAATCATAAGTCATATGCAAAGAATGACATTTTCAAATTAAGAACTAGAAGGTTTCACAAATATTTCAAAAAGCAACAAACAGCACTTGTGACTAGAAATTAAAAAGGAGCATATTGCAATGAATTCGTAGGAAAGTTAACAGCTAGTGAAATAAATAACATATACTTACGGAAAAGAGCGCTTTGAGTTATTGACAGAAATCTCATTCGAAAGAAGCTAAAAAAGTAGTAAATAGTTATAATAAATGCATCAATAACAAAGACTGATTAATTAATGATTGTTTTTTTATTTCTGTAATGTTAAATAAATTACATTTTAAAAAAAATCGATAAAAATAGATCACTGGAGATTAGAGATGGGCGCTTGGATAAATTTCCGGAAGGTAAAAATGGGAAAGAATGGGTAGAATTGGTAAAAATTAATTTATACCCATTTATACCCGATATTTTTTATTTATACCGGGAAGAAATTAAAATGAAAGTAAATTATCCTTATTTTCTTTAATACTGATAAAATAATAATTAAAGTATAAATATTAGGTGTGATTTGATTATAAGGAAGATAAATAACTAGTTGTTTTCGGTTCAAATATTAAAAAAACATAAACAACAGATTTAAAATCATATGTATTCAAATAATATTTTGAAAATAATGATGCATTTTTAGTATATGGCTGTTTAAAGTAGAAAATCAAAACATCTTCAGTTGTATTATAGACTAACTTTTTGCCCGCAGCTTCGCCCGCGTGAATTTCCTTCGGGAACAGTGCTTTTTCCCGGGATGAAAAGTATCCTATGGCCTTCTCAGTACTTCTAACTATGTGTATGTGAAATAGGAAGATTGGTTGAGTAGATAAAGCGTGAAGAGGTAACAAACAAACTCACTTTCACATTTATAATATTAGTTAGGATTTGGAGGTAACTTCGCAATATTTTTCTATCGAGAAAATTTTATGCAAGCGTGTTTTTGAGAGAGTTAGTAATTAAGTTCCATAACGACCGGTCCTGCGCTGCCCGAATCCGGTCGTTATGGAAATCCTTGGGGGAGGCCTTTGTCCAGCAGTGGACGTCTTTCCTCTGACAGAGAGAGAGAGAGTGTAATTAAGTTGGCTGACATTCGTGTAAGGCGGGCCTTACGATTCGATGATCGCCTAGCCGTTCAATAGAACTTGGCAAACTTGGCAAACTTCAATTGGCAAACTTGTTCGTCGCCCCGGCATAACATTTATCGTCTAAAACCAGTTGGCTGCGAATGAGTCAGAATAAAGATACCTATATCTTGTCAGGTCTTTTTGTAACCAAAACGTAAATTGTACACTTTATAAGTACTTTTATACACAGTACTTAATTTAAAAACTAAATATGTGCTTATTTCATAATAAATCTTAACGATATATTGTAAAATATCGTAATTACAAACATTTCAATTGATTTTAATTTTTTTCCCGGTATAAATTAAAAATTCCTGGGGAAAATATGGGTATAAATGGATAAATTTCCGAGTCTCGGAAATTTATCGGGTAAATGCCCATCTCTACTCGAGATTAATCGATTGATCTCCGGTTATTTCAATCGAGTACTTTCACCGGAGAATCACCGGCAGCATTGAGATTCGAATTCCTCCTTGCTAGGTAGGAAGGAATGATTCAATAGTCTAGGATCACCGGTTCACCGGTGATTCTCCGGTATCCCCCGCTCCGGTTCAAACCCTACTTTGAAAGATTGACTGACTTGACGTTTATTTGTTTATATTTGCTGCTCCGCGGCGCTCCGCTAGTTACATACAAAGAGTAAGCTAGTTATTTAATAGTCGTGTCGCTAGCAATAAGTTTTTATTTGGTTAATTTAAGAGTTATCAAAAAAAAACTGGGTAACAAAAATTCTTGTTTACAAAAAAATATATGCACTGCGCACATTGAATAAATAAATCGTTGACTGCGCACTTTACAAACATAATACGTACTTTGCGTGTGCTAACAAAACCTCCATCTCATACTCTTGCTGGTCAGGTTCATAAATAGACTGCTTTGTTTTTGTATGCTATTGACGTGAATTTTTATTTTTTCCACACCTACCTAGCCACAACCAGTCCAATAGGATGTCGCTTCTTGCCAACATACGTCGTGTAAGTATTGAATCCTTCATATTGTTTGTTTAGAAGATTAGGTAGGTAGTCAGAACAGTCTGATTTTCCAAAATTTTGATTCTGCTTACATAATGTACCTAGTGAAGTTTTGTTTGCTTTATTGTGTAAACTGTAAAATATGCTTCAGCCCTAATTTTCCTTTCTGTTTTATTTCAGAATGCAGTTGCAAAATACTTTTTACCCAAAAACAACCAAGTCCGCCCTTTTTGGGAATATGTAAACATGATGTTTAATAAACCTGATCCAAAGAGAATAGAATTGGTTGGTCCCGATCGAGCTTGTGCAGAATGGGTGTTACGAAATGGTGGTAAAGTAGTATGGGAAGGTGGGAAAAAGTTGGCTGATTACAACTGTTTACCACCTGAAAAAGAAGGTGTACCAAAGCTTGTGGAAATTGATGGATCCGATTCCTCTATATCTCATTATGGGTTCCCACACTTAAGTATGTTGCCTGCCATTTAAATTTCACTTATTACTATAAAATGATAGCTCAAGTAAACAAACTAAACCTAGCATGTTTCATTACAGGTGGATGTACAAAATTGAAAAGGATTATACTACATAATGATAGTTACATAGATGATAGGGCTATGAAAGGCTTGTCTTATGGTAAATCCAGTCTCACTCATGTTCAAGTATCAAAGTGTGGGAATGTTACTGATGCTGGTGTGAAGGAAATAAAAATACTTGACAAGCTTGAAACATTAGTACTATTTGAGCTACAAGGGGTAGGAAACCTTGATGAATGTAAACAATTTCTCCAAATGCAATTGCCAAAATGTAAAATACAAGGTAGGTTATAGGATGATTATAATGAAAATTATAAAAATAGGTACCTATTTTAAATAATTAACTTTTTATCCCACTATTTTCAATAAAAATATTATTTTATCATTGGTTTCATTAAAATGAGGTAGAATTTAATGTTTTCAACAGATCTATTAGTTTTCTTAATTTCATGACACTTTCTTAGTAGTTAGGTCCATATATGTATACTTCTTTTTTTATGATTTTTTAATAATATTCCAGATGACGCAGTAAAAATATAGCATTCAAGATAAGCTTAAAAATATATATTTTGTTATATAAATTAAATAATTCTGTAATCTTTTGTTAATTATGTTTTATTAAATTGAAATAATAAATTAATGAGTGTAAATCATTTAACTGCCTTTCCAATCGCTTCATTGACACTCATATAGCCATCTTTCTGCAATAATTCAGCCAACTCAGATTTTATCCTTGTTATTATGGGTGGCCCTTCATAAATAAATGATGTGTATATTTGGATTGCATTAGCACCAGCCAATATTTTTTCATAGGCATCCTGTCCAGTGAAAACTCCTCCAACACCGATAATTGGTATTTTGCCTAAAAAAATAACTAATTAAAAAGATTCTCCAAAAACAAAAAAAATAAATAAAACAATCCAACAAAATATAACCTTTTGTGAGTTTATATACTTGTTTGATCATTTCAGTTGATTTGTTAGTCAATGGTTTTCCACTTAGCCCTCCAATCTCATTTGAAAATTCCTTGTTAACTAAAGAAGATCTATCTATTGTTGTATTTGAAATTATTAATCCATCTACTTCGCTTTGTTTCTTAGTGACAACAGTAATAACATCTTTCAGTTCATCATTTGTTAGATCTGGAGCTAACTTCAAAAATAATGGAGGTTTTTTTTTAGCTTGGATAGAGTTTCTCTCTTTGTTAATTTCAGTTAGAAGTTTCTCTAATTCCTCCTTCTGTTGCAAAGATCTCAAGCCTGGAGTATTGGGGCTGAAAATAACATTATTGTTATTCAAAAAAAAATTTGAACAGTTGTATTTGTATCTCCAGCAATATTTGAATACATTTGAATTTGTCCTACCTGCTAATGTTAATAACAAAATAGTCAGCTATATCATGAAATTTTTTAATACCCAAAGTATAATCTTGAATTGCGTCATTAGATTCTTTGTTCTTTCCTAAGTTAATTCCTAAGACACCATTTGTTAAAAATGCTTTATCAATATTTTTTATTTTGTTATAAACAATGTTATGTCCTTCACTATTAAAACCATATCGGTTGATCACAGCTCTATCTTCTGGCAGACGGAAAACACGAGGTTTTGGGTTTCCAGCTTGTGGTTCTGGAGTCACGGATCCTATTTCCACTATAGAAAAGCCAATATTTCGCAAGCCAACTACTGCATCTCCATGTTTATCAAAACCTGCTGCAATGCCAATTGGATTGCTTAGTTCAAAATCTAAAAATTTGGTTGTCTGAAATAAAATAAAAATGAATTTATTCTCCTCCACTTCTCTGTAAATGGATAATGAATTTTAAATGAAGCCTAATTTCTAAATCTACATGAAATGAAAAGTGTTATTATTTATGTAAATAGGTTTAGAACTACTGTACTGTGCCAGTTTGTTTCATTATGTTGAAATGAGATTATGATAGGTGCCCTTAAATTTCTTATTGATCAATGGTTATTTGGAAATGTAGATTTTAGCTTTGAGAATTTATCCTACTAATATTATATATATATAAACATGAGCTACTTTTACACAGTTAACTGATAATGCTAGACAGCCATGTCACACAATATAATTAAACTGATCAGGCTTTTTGGTATAATGTCTACCCAATAAGCCTCTATCTACCCTACTCTTCAGCAAAATTAATTTAATAAAAGTCTCTAAATAGGTATGTACTTAATTTAATAAAGTCAGCAATATAAAGCAAAATCAGCAATAAACCAATTCAACTTTAACATGTTAATGGGACACTCGACACAACAAGGCACAAAATAAGTTTTATTGTTATAAACTGCTATAGAGCAGTCTTATGTCTGCCAATGTTTTAATAAATAGGTCTATAGTCTATATAAATGTAAGAAACCTGCTTTGTCTAGTTTCTGTTTGAC